>LGRX02026616.1:0-10117 GCA_001247695.2 Cymbomonas tetramitiformis | reverse complement strand
TATTGACAATAAATGTTCAATACAATAAAAAATGTTACAATATGTGTGCAATATGCCTACAAGCGCTCCAACATGTTTTCAACATAGTATTGCAGTGAGCCCTCATGTATTGGAGACATATTGAAGTTATGATGCAGAGAGTTATTTCAATATGCCTTCAACACATGTGTAGTATAGGGTTGGAGACATGCACCATGCATGTCGCAAACACTATGAAGGCATGTTGCAGACATATTGCCCACATATTGTATACATATTGTATACATATTGTAAGTCAACATTCAATATGTTGGATACACACTGCGGACATATTGCATACGTATTGAACATGTAAATTCAATATGTTGTATATATATTGTGGACCTATTGAATATGTATTGAAACGGAACATTCAGTATTTTGGATACATACTGCGGACATATTGCATACGTATTGAACATGTAAATTCAATATGTTGTATATATATTGTGGACCTAATGAATATGTATTGAAACGGTACATTTAGTATATTGGATACATACTGCGGACCTATTGCATACATATTGAACATGAAAATTCAATATGTTGTATATATATCGCGGACATATTGCATATATATTGAAACGGAACATTCAGTAAGTTGGATACATACTGCGGACCTATTGTATACGTATTGAACATGCAAATTCAATATGTTGTATATATACTGTGGACATATTGCATATGTATTTGAAATAAAAGTTGCCTATGTTGGATATATATTATAGACCTATAGCATACATATTGCACATTTGCAACATGCGGTGTGTTCACTATGTTTCCACTATGCGTATGCTATGCGAGATAAACAAAATAAGAATAGTGGGGAACACTCGAGCATCTTTACTACGATTAACATGTATCTAGCTAGGCAGAAAGGAATACGAATGGGACTATCAAATTTTATCATACCAACGAATACACAAAATAATGTTCTACTCGTGCACTTTCTATTTACAATACGCAAAATGATGTTCTACTCGTGCACTTTCTATTTACAAGATGCCAACCTAAAATCAATGTATCCATCTAGAACGCTTGACGGGATGCTTGAAGTTGACGTTGTACTCGAGGCGGTCGATTTTCTCCATCTCGCTTCGCTCCAAAACAACCGATCTAAAATGGAAAGTAAAGAGCCAACACTTAGTAAAAAAGCGGAAACGCACAAAAGAATATTCTATTGAAAACATAAAGGACTTATCGACCTAGAATGTTTGAAGGGATGCTTGAAGTTGACGTTGTACTCGAGGCGGTCGATTTCCTCCATTTCGCCCTCCTCGAAAACAGCCAATCTGAAAAGGAAAGTAAAGAGCCAACACTTAGTAAAAAGCGGAAAAGCACAAAATAAACCTTTATTGAAAACATAATTAACAACCGAGCAACCTCAAATAAATGCGAATATGAACGCGAGATGAAAACCTAATATGACTTCGCCACGCGAACGTTTTCAGCGGATCTGAAAAACGAAACCAACCAACTAACGTTTAGTAAAGAAGAAAGAAATTAGCAGTCGTCAACGAAAGAAGCAAAGGAAAGTAAAAGGGGGATGTGGAGTGAGTTGGATTTGAACCAACTATATCGAGTGCAAAGGACTCGCGGGAATTTCCCGTTCACTCCTAGTCAAAGTTTCACGCATGCCAAGTATGAGCGCGCGAAGCACACACAAAATAATACACACGCATAACCAAAACATGCACTGCAAACCAGTGCCATATTGCAACCTGTGAGAATTAAAAATATCACAGCACGCAACTCACTGGTGAGGCTGCTGCAACACTGCTGACGGCGAACTGTGAAGAGTGCAATAACGTGAGTTTGAACTTGACCGTTCAGAAAATTCGAAGTGCTCAAAAACCTTCCCTGCCGTTCAGAAGTCACATCGGATCGACTCGTCATCGTCATGCGAGCACGATCGACGATGACGACGATGATGACGATGCGATGCGATGCGATGTCTCAGACTCTCAGTGACATTGCATCGATAACAAATCCAAAAAAAGACTATGCTTAAGGATATCAATCCATTGTTATGGTGTAGTGGTCGAGCGCCTTTCTCACGCCCTTGAGGTGATGGGTTCGAGTTCCAGTGAAGGGTTTTACCAGACATATTTTGGACCATTTCGGGGGGACTTCTTGAGTATTTTGGGGGTACTTCTTGAGTTACGAATTCGGCCGTTCGATTCACGAACGAGGGGTGCAGATTCTCCTAAAAATTAAAATTCCAAAATTGTTTCCCCGAAAATCGTTCAATCTGTTCAATACTACTGCAATACGTGAGGGCTCACTGCAATACGCGACCGCTTGCAGGCGTATTGAAATGGCGTATTGGAGATGGGTCGAAAAAGTGCCAAGTCAGTTTTGCGAAGATCCGTCTGACGTGGCACTGGCAAAGCTGGCATCAGCAGTTTTCAATACATCTCCAATACGCCATTTCAATACGCCTGCAAGCGGTAACGTATTGCAGTGAGCCCTCCCGTATTGAAGTAGTATTGAACAGATTCTCCTCTAAAAAGTTTTTAAATTTTTGTAAAGGTCAATATGCGTGCAACCGCGTGCAACCGCCTGCAGAGCTCAAGGCAGGGATCACTTCAATACGTGAGGGCTCACTTCAATACGTGAGGGCTCACTTCAATACGTGAGGGCTCACTTCAATACGTGAGGGCTCAAGACCTTGAGCCCTGCCTTTAGCCCCCCCTTTCAGTATGCTGCGGAAGTGTTGAAGTGAGCCCTAAAAAAGTTGAAAAAACATGTTCTTCAATTCTGGTGAGACTTGTTATATGGACTCAGGAGCTATATTTTGCGACATAGCTTGTGTGCGTTTTTTTGTGGGGGGGTCCGAAAACCTACTTTTGGGTTATTGCTTTACTTGAAAGTTCCTTCAGCATATCGTCAATATGTCCGCAGTATATGTCCAACACATTACAGCATAGTTGCAGTACATTTTCGAAGGGTGATGGGCGTGGTAAAGGGGACTTCAATGCAGTATGGTCCGAGGAGATCAAATTGTTCATGGTGAAGAGCGACCTCGCCATGAACGATCCCCTCAATCATCATCACCAAGTGATGCGGAGCGACATCGAACCGGCTTGCCTTCGGCTAGAGCCGCCGCCCTCGTCCAAGGGAAGGCGGCCCCCCCGTACAACAATCTTCGTTAGCCAAGCGCGCGATGAGAAATCCCGCGCAAGGCGGGTGCTTAGCCGATCGAGAGCCGATCAAACCTTCCAATGCTCAGGAGGGTACATCGCTCAACCCCCCTCCCAATATCAAGCTCATATTCCCGGAAGGTTGGAGTACCGCGGAAGGCTTCCGCGACCCAGAGTATGAAACGATTACGAAGAAGGAACGCCTTTCGGCGTGGATTGCGCCTCCACATCTTCCAATATCTACGAGGGAACTGGAGTTGTCCGCGAGGTAGCACCCTTTCTCTTTCTTCTCGACGTTGAGGTTGTGTCTTTCTTGCTTCACAGGACTCTTTGCTACATGTATGCAACATGGTTACCATATGTTGCATACATATTGAGAGCATATTGTAGGGATCCTGGAACACATTGCAGGAAAGTCGATCCGCACTATGTGGAAGCGGACACGGTATGGCATCATAAGTGGCTGCCAACGCGACTGCTCCCGCACGATTTCTCCAGATTGGCGCACGATTTATCTCCAGACAATACCGCGTGGCCGACTTGGTTACCACCTTCCGACATCTTGGAGCTAGAACCGGCAACGGTAACCTTTAAGGGGAAATCGTTTCGACTTGTTCCACCGGTGCCTAATTGCTTGCAACGGATTGTCGAAAGGATTCGTGGCATGCAAGAGGCAAGGTAAGGGACTCTCGCGGGGCATGATTTCCCTCCCACCATTCCTCACGTGGCTCGCTGCAATAGTGCTGCAGCACGCTATCGTGATAAATGCAGCATGTTGATGGGATGCTGAAAACATGTTGGGACGATATTGTGCAGAGATGCGGGCGAGGCGCCCCCCGAGGCGTACGAGGCCCAAAGCAAGGAGTCTCCCCCGCCGCCCAATGCTGAGGCACCCACGAGCCCTCCACTAGCCGGTGGGAGTGCAAGGTAAGGGACTCTCGTGGGGCATGGTTTCCCTCCCACCATTCCTCACGTGGCTCGCTGTAATAGTGCTGCAGCACGCTATCGTGATGGTTGCAGCATGTTGATGGGATGCTGAACACATGTTGGGACGATATTGTGCAGAGATGCGGGCGAGGCGCCCCCCGAGGCGCACGAGGCCCAAAGCAAGGAGTCCCCCCCGCCGCCCAATGCTGAGGCACCCACGAGCCCTCCACTAGCCGGCGGGAGTGCAAGGCAAGGGACTCTCGTGGGGCATGATTTCCCTCCCACCATTCCTCACGTGGCTCGCTGCAATAATGCTGCAGCACGCTATCGTAATGGTTGCAGCATGCTGATGGGATGTTGAAAACATGTTGGGACGATATTGTGCAGAGATGCGGGCGAGGCGCCCCCCGAGGCGTACGAGGCGCACGAGGGGCATGCTTTAGATGGGACCATCGGAAGTAGCATGCCTGACTTGCGGGCATCCTCAATGTCGACTAGTTCATCGTCCATATCGAAGAGCTTTTCCAGGTGATACATCTCATCATGTTTCCTTGCCTACTTGCTTTAGCCGTAACTATGCTGCAGCACGCTATCGTGATGGTTGCAGCATGTTGATGGGATGTTGGAAACATGTTGGGACGATATTGTGCAGAGATGCGGGCGAGGCGCCCCCCGAGGCGCACGAGGCGGCAAATTCAGCTGGTTTAGACGACGGCAGGTACTATTTCGGGATTCTTGGATTCATTGATGTAGTCACTGTTGACGCGGAACGTAGTCCTCACCAATTTCCACTTGACGTTACCCCCGAGGGAGACAACCTACCATCGAATGCGGAAGAAGCCTACGACTTCTTCGAAGCTCATCAAGCAATTTTGACACCGATCCGTATGGAAACTGTTGTCTACCTAGTACACGATGGCAACTTCAAGGCGACTACATACGGCTCGCTGCTGCCCGACGACTCTCAACTCGATAATCCTACACGAGACAATGTGCGGGAGGTTCGGTGCCTTGGGCGACATTGGAGGAGCGTTTCGACAATAAATGATTGGCCAGATTTGATCCGTGCGGTTGGAGTTTGGTCTTTAATTGCGGTTACCACGGATGCCATGGCTGCCGAGATGGAAGAGCCCATGAGGTATGTACGAATATTTAGGCACCTCAACTTGCATACTGATTTTTCATGATATAATATGTTGCAATGTATCAGAAACCGTTGCCGGTATATTGAATATGTATGGGAGATATACTGCGGTGGGCGAAGCAGATCTCCGGTGGAAGAGCCAGCTGAGGCGAAGGACACCGAGATGGGTGAGGTGAAGGACACGGCGGGCGAAGCCGATCCTTGGCTCTCGCTCCATGCAATGCATCGTCGAAATGTGGGCACCGTAACATTGGAGCGAGGGCGGTTTCTATGTGATTGTGCCATGTGCTACGGAGTTGACCTACGTGGAAACGTGGTGAGCAAGGCCACCCGCACACGACATCGGAAACTCCACGGGCAGATCCAGCCACCCGCACCGGACCCTGAAGAAATCGATGTTGTAGTTTGTGGCAACCGCGGCGAAACCTTAAGGTACTCTACGCCCTTTCTCTCCCATGAATGATTGGGCAAGCTTGCGTGACAACACATTCGCAATATGTTGACAACGTGTTGAAGGTGCATTGCAACTCTCCTACAGACATACGGATGTGGACGTCACGATGGATGACAAGGAGGGCGAACATGCTGAGGAAGCCGGGAGGACAAGCGCAGAAGACGAGGTGGTACACGCACAACAGGACGTGGAAGCCAAGGATGTGTCGAGTCAAGGCGGCGAGGCCGGAGTTCCCGACGACGAGGATGGCGATGCGCCTAAGACCGAGGATGCCGATGGTGAGACCAAGGATGGCGGTGGGGAGGATTTGGGGTTCGATGAAGAAGACGACGGAGATGCCGTCCACTCCGTTAAAGCAGCGATTGCTACACAATTGGAAAGTATTGTGAATGCTGACCATGCTCTTGAACCGAGAAAGGGCTACTGCCGGCCGTGTCCCGCGGGCTTTGATGGCGGGCCCCGCTCCCGGCATCGTGGTCACTACCTTCGGGGACAAGGGCAAGCCATTGGAGCTAACGTCCTTGGAGATTGACCAACTGACCCGCTGGATGCGAGCGAGTATTCCCGCTTACCGAAAGCTTTTTCAACAACATGCTGAGTACGACCTGTTCCGGCGGAGGTGCAACCTGCAAGCTCGCACGCATGTACTATCTGTAGTATACCTGCAACATATTGTCAACTTGTTTCTGTATGTTTATCATATATTGTAAGTATACTAAGAATATGTTGTCATCACAGGGAGAATGCCGCGCGCTCTAAACATGCAAATAGGTACCGACAAGAGGTGGGTGGCGTGCCCGCGATCGCGTTCGGTCCATTGGAGGACCCTGAAGGATGGCTTGGTCGTCAATACACGGCTTACGAGAAGTCGCTCATGATGGGTCCCGAACCCATGTGTTCCAAGTACAACAAGGTGAACATCGGCGGTGTCTTCTATCGCACTAGAGACGGGGACAAAGGGAAAGTGACAACCCAGTGTTTCGTCCGCGCATCCTTCCCCAAGAATGATGCCGATGCCGATGACGAGTGGGAGGACAGGTACGACCTCAACCACCAGTTTGCATGCTTCTTTGCCTTTTCGTATATCTCTGCAACATATATGCAATACGTCCCCAACATATTGAGGATATGTTGTACGTATATTACAAAAACATTGAACATTTCGTGCGCAGGTATGGTATCATCAACGCCATTCTGCGGGTTAGCATTGGCGGTGTGCTCTACACTTTTTTAAAGTGTGATTGGCTACCCGTGCCCACGGAAGCTCAGATCGCAAGCTTCAAGCTGAAGAACTCCATCCTCGGCGTGGACAAGGTGTCCAAGGCTTACTACACCTTCAACCCATGGGACACCTCCAAGTACACTATGGACAACCGAGAGCCCTACCTACTGGCCAATCAAGTCCAAGCGCAAGTAGTGATAGTCAAACACCCCTGCATGGATTCAGCGGTGATACTTGATACGAGCGACCGCAATATGGAGAAACTTGCACTCGTTGATAGGCCCGTAGGTAGTGATGGTCACTTTGACACATGCGGGAAGTGTAGAGTCGGTGGCGAGCTCCTTCTGTGTGAGAGGGCAGGCTGCAAAGAGGCTATGCACGTGCGATGCGCATGGCTCACCGACATCCCCACTGGAATGTGGTACTGCAGAAAGTGTGATGACGCATAGTAGTGCCTCTGTACACATTTGATATACCTGTAATATACCAGATACGTATTGCGGACATATCGTAAGTATTATGCAATATGTGAGCAGCAGGGGGGTCTTACCCCTTTACCCCATGCAGTCATGTGTTGCATAATTCACTCTGATTGTAGACATATTGCACATGTACTAAAGATATTCTGCATGAGGGAATGTTTCAATATGTGTTCAACACATATATTGCAAACGTGTTGAATGATTCATCTGATTGTAGACATATTGCACATGTACTAAAGATATTCTGCATGAGGGAATGTTTCAATATGTGTTCAACACATATATTGCAAACGTGTTGAATGATTCATCTGATTGTAGACATATTGCACATGTATTGAACGATTCCTTATGCGTGAATGTTTCAACATGTGTTCAACACATGTTCAGTACGTGTGTTGCAGGCGGTTGCAGACATATTGAACACCCCTCCAATCGTTTTGCCTTATTTCAATACATCGGGGCCCCAATTCAAAAAGCCCCCCAGAACCGACTTCTGCGATACGCGTCCAAATGCCGTGAAAACTTGTCCCCATAACGCTAGACCCTTCCTTAGATGATACCAAGTGCTAGTGGGTGAGTCTGACACCATTTGGGTGCCCATGCTAGCATACTCATTTTCGTTGTGTCCAGGCTGACCGCGGTTCAATAGTTTGGCCAATATGTTACACGTGTATTGGAATGTCCAGATATTAGCATACCGTCTTCAATATGCCTCCAATATGCCTCCAATACGTGTTCAACACGTGTATTGAACCCGTCTAGAAACGTAGGGAATGGAGTGAAGACGTAACGGCAGAACGCGCGGAGCGGCGAAAAGAGCGTGGGGCACTTGCAAATGTCGGCGTGGTCGAAGGTGTCCGGAGCACCAGCCCAAAATACGTGAACCAGCGGGATCAGTGCAGGTAGAATAACGCAAATGAACATTGCCAAAACCGAGCAATAGCAACGCGCGGTGCCCATGACTCGCAGCCGTAAAAGACGTCTACCGTAAAATCACGTCCAAATCCTAGTCGCACCCAAACGCGCAAGTGCGCACCACCTCTTCAAGCGGCTGCTTAGCCAATCATGGCCAAGATAGCAAGTGGAATGAAAACGTGGATGGGGCCACGACCTACCGGAATATCCAAGCACACTAGATATCAGAAAGTCCCGTACTTGTGTGGATAAACTGTATAAGATAAATAAACCCTAAGCTAGATATACCCGGAACGGTCTCGGACGGTCTCGGAGTCTAGCCTACCTGTGACACAGCGTGTGTCACAGTACGAACCTACAGATCAGTCAGCAGTCCAGTGTTGGTCCTAGGGATCTGTCATAGGGGCCTGACCGGGACTCCCAGCCGGGCCGCTTATACAGAGCCAGCAGAGCCGTCTCAGTGACTGAGAAGGCTTCTTGCCGTGTTCTGATTAACTGTGTGGAAGTCCCGCCCCCCACCCTTGAGCAGGTAGCACCGTGGCAACGGTGATCGGAGTGCGCTAGCAGCGATGGGATGGAAGATTGTCTTTTGGCCCGCAGAAGGGCAGACGGATCTTTGTTAGGCTCCGTAGAGAGTAGGCTGCGGCATTGCACCTGTGCAGTACTGACTGTTTTGGCAGAGGCTGGCAACAGTTGTCCCTCATGGGGGCCTGCGAAGGACCCTCATGCTAGTTCCTGCTTTAAGTGCTGTACAGTAGGCTTAGCTGGGTGTTGGTGCATTGCCAACATACCTGACTTGCGGCCGAGTTTCCACTACAAATGTGTCATTTGTCGGCTCTGTAGCCGTAGCCGATTAGAAAACGTAGTCTTTCATTTCACTCATCACTACACTGTTTGTATCAGATTCTTTGTATAAATACCTAATATAAACGAATGATGAGATGATCGAACGATCGGATTCAGATGGCCTACAGCCCTACACATACACCATGACTATGACTATGACTATGACATCGTGCGGTGGACACCAGCACCAAGCCCTTGGCAGGTTTTGAGGGGTGGCGCACTGGCGCCCTTTCGCTTTGGCTGGCGCGTCCGGACGCCGCGCCGTCATGGCTCATGCACACTGTGAGTCTAATCGTATAAAAGGCAAAAGGGTACTGTATGGGGTATCATATTTATGACACATCGGGTTTGGACCAATGGAAACGTGCCACGCAGGCAGCAATTCTGAGCTATATTAATGATAAAATGCTGATGTGGAAGTAAGGCGGCCACGTGTTCAGAACTGGATTGGTCAAGTGCATTGACGTGTTCCCAATGTTCGGAAGATTCCATTGAATATTGGTGCTGATCAGCACCAATATTCAGAATATTGGGGCCAAACAGCCCCAATATTCAAATGAAATATTACGAATTTGGGAAAATGCCAATGCCCTGACCCAGCCCTGAACACGTGGCATTGACGACTTTGACCCGAAATTAGGTCAAAGCCGACAACGCCTGCGAAATGCTGTGCTGTGCTCTGCCTAAAAATGTTCTAATGCGTGTCAGACAAATACATCATGCAAACAGAACATACACGGCAAAAGCATGGCCGGGATTTCGGCGGTGCGCGGTGATGGGCGAGAAAAACCCAAAGCCCCCGGATCCCACACAAGACGTCGGAACGAAAACATACAAGATGAAAACAAACGAATGCGATACACACACGTAAGCGAGTGCATACAAAATGCGGCACACCAGTTGAGCAACAAACACATTGGGCGCGTGTGCCGCAAGGGGGCATACGCGGATGCCACATGGGGCATA
>LGRX02026615.1:0-17887 GCA_001247695.2 Cymbomonas tetramitiformis | reverse complement strand
GGAAGTCCCGCCCCCCGCCCTTGAGCAGGTATGTAGCACCGTGGCAGCGGTGATCGGAGTGCGCTAGCAGCGATGGGATGGAAGATTGTCTTTTGGCCCGCAGAAGGGCAGACGGATCTTTGTTAGGCTCCGTAGAGAGTAGGCTGCGGCATTGCACCTGTGCAGTACTGACTGTTTTGGCACAGGCTGGCAACAGTTATCCCTCATGGGGGCCTGCGAAGGACCCTCATGCTAGTTCCTGCTTTAAGTGCTGTACAGTAGGCTTAGCTGGGTGTTGGTGCATTGCCAACATACCTGACTTGCGGCCGAGTTTCCACTACAAATGTGTCATTTGTCGGCTCTGTAGCCGTAGCCGATTAGAAAACGTAGTCTTTCATTTCACTCATCACTACACTGTTTGTATCAGATTCTTTGTATAAATACCTAATATAAACGAATGATGAGATGATCGAACGATCGGATTCAGATGGCCTACAGCCCTACACATACACCATGACTATGACTATGACTATGACATCGTGCGGTGGACACCAGCACCAAGCCCTTGGCAGGTTTTGAGGGGTGGCGCACTGGCGCCCTTTCGCTTTGGCTGGCGCGTCCGGACGCCGCGCCGTCATGGCTCATGCACACTGTGAGTCTAATCGTATAAAAGGCAAAAGGGTACTGTATGGGGTATCATATTTATGACACATCGGGTTTGGACCAATGGAAACGTGCCACGCAGGCAGCAATTCTGAGCTATATTAATGATAAAATGCTGATGTGGAAGTAAGGCGGCCACGTGTTCAGAACTGGATTGGTCAAGTGCATTGACGTGTTCCCAATGTTCGGAAGATTCCATTGAATATTGGTGCTGATCAGCACCAATATTCAGAATATTGGGGCCAAACAGCCCCAATATTCAAATGAAATATTACGAATTTGGGAAAATGCCAATGCCCTGACCCAGCCCTGAACACGTGGCATTGACGACTTTGACCCGAAATTAGGTCAAAGCCGACAACGCCTGCGAAATGCTGTGCTGTGCTCTGCCTAAAAATGTTCTAATGCGTGTCAGACAAATACATCATGCAAACAGAACATACACGGCAAAAGCATGGCCGGGATTTCGGCGGTGCGCGGTGATGGGCGAGAAAAACCCAAAGCCCCCGGATCCCACACAAGACGTCGGAACGAAAACATACAAGATGAAAACAAACGAATGCGATACACACACGTAAGCGAGTGCATACAAAATGCGGCACACCAGTTGAGCAACAAACACATTGGGCGCGTGTGCCACAAGGGGGCATACGCGGATGCCACATGGGGCATATGGCGGGGGGGATCGGGGAATTAGGGAGAATACACAAGTCATCTGAAAACGTACAGTGACATGAAGGGCACACACACGAAAGTGCATATGAAACTAAAATGGTATACGTGGATGCAGCGAGGATCTCGTAGGCGAGCGTTGAGCGTGGAGTCGGTCGAAGATGAACACAAGCGGAAAGGGGTCGACTAGTCGAAGGTCATCATGCGGTCGAGCACTGATCCTGCATGTAAGCAAAAAGTCACGGGGAAGCCGATTCCGCCCCCCCACTGTATGGGGGCCTGCTTCTCCTTTGCGTCACCCCTCACTGTGTGTGGCATGTGTCACACGTGACCGTGTCTCCGTCACTTTAGCCTGCTCTAGTTAGTCATGCATACACATATCGATGCATACACACTTAACGTCAGTCGCAGAAACATTATGCACAAAGATATTCATAGCAGGCAGGGTCACAGCGGCAGGGTCACTGTGCCAGGGGCACGACGACAGATGCTCGGAGATATGTTTTTGATTGAACGTGCAAAGGTACACAATTCGGATTTTTATAATATACTGGATCAGGGCCAGATTGAGGTACAAACGATAATTCGGTTCCGAGTTCTGAAGGCCAAACACTTCTCAAGTGCTCTACTTATTCACTCGTCACTCAGGTTGCAGGGTCAACCACTCGAGAGCCGATGTCACACTTCGGCTCAACGTTCAGTTCCCGATCCGATCTCATTTCTAATTCCGATTCGTCATTCTCGATTCAGATGTTATGCCGACAGACTGACACGATGACTGCCCCACAGTACTGTCATACTACTGTACTGTCATACTGTCATACTGTCATAGCGTCATACTGTCATAACCTTGATATCTGATATTCGATTTCATTGTCTTTTCAACCCCGATGCGAATCCGACCATCCTTCGAGGGTCTGACTGAGTGCCACGATGACACCCCCCACAGTACTGTCATACTACTATAGTGTCATACTGTCATACTGTCATAGTGTCATACTGTCATACTGTCATACCCCGGACATCTGGTATTCATTCTCATCGTGATTTCAAGCCCAATCTCACTGTCATCGTGCCAATCCCAGATTACCCCCGATGACACACATACGGGCGCATAGGCATATCGGCTCACGCTGTGCCTCCGGGCACAACTCTCCCCCCCTTAGGAGTGGTCTACCTCCTGGGATCACTCCGCTAAGGTACCCATCTAAGTTCCAGTTCTTAGGTTTTCTGGTTCCCAGTTCTTAGGTTCTCTGGTCCCTCTTCGAGCATAGTTTGCCTGCCGCTACCAGGGCACCACTTTCAAGAAGAAGGGTGCCACTTGGAATCTAAAGCGGGTCTTCAGTGTCGCGGAGGCGTAAATGTCGGAAAAGTTGTCGTGGCAGGAGTGCTGGCACGGGATATACACTCGCAGATCGACCTGCTCCAGTCTGCTGCGGGTGAGGTCCAAGCTGAGCAGTCTCTGGATGAGCACCGGTTGCCCATCTGCACGCACACGGTGTTGAAGTAGTACAGCGTAGTAGGGGCGAGGGTGGTGCTGAGTTCGTCCATATGCAGGTGGGTTTCATGTACTGCGTACCGTACATGCAGTAGGTACACACCAGCGGTGGGGGAAGCTGGCGCATCATAGGGCGAAGCCGTAGCGCGTTAGGGAAGCGACCTCTGGGGTTTTCCATGAACCAATGTTTTGGCTCCAGGTAGTCAATGATCTGTAATGCTCGTCGTACGATTTTGTCAGCTTGGGGAAGGTCAGGGGGTCCACCAGTGGTGCGCGCTTGACTGTACTGCCTGCAGGGGGGACTTGCCCAAATGACATCGAAGAATCCAGGCGGGTATTGCTTGTAGTCCCATTGCAGGATGTCACACACATGAGTGGGTTGCCAGATATGCCCGGAGTCGAGGGTCACTACTGAAGCGGAGGGGAAGCAATTTAGGAATTCCTTCTCTACTGATCCAGTACCGCTGAAAAGTACGAGAATCCTGGGCGTGCGGGTTGCTTTTGCCTGTATCGCCAGCAGCTCTGTCACCAGTGCCAACGACCCATCTTCCACGCGCTCCTGGCGTTCCCACGGCAGGGGGTATCATCTTCCATCTGTTCGAGCTGGTCCAGTTCATCGCAGGGATTAGTGATGAGGTGGGCCAGTGTCATTCCGGCTTGAGCGGAGTGACGGCCACGCTGCTCGCGTCGCCGAGTGGCTTCGTCGCGAACTTGCGCTTCCATGTGCAGTCTCGCTTGCTCGAATTCACGAAGCTGTTGAAGTGGACTTCCGCGTTCAAGTTTGTCACGCGTCCTCCATTGGTCGTGAGCTTTGGAGTAGCCAGTCCAGCGAACCTTCCACTCTTCCACCTCTTTTCCTCGAACAGACCGCACTCGACGTGCAAGGATGCGCTCAACGTGTGCTTCCTTCTGACCGTCCACTACCACCTCTTCAGGTACTGCTAGGTGATCGCGTGCAGCAAAAGCATCTTGACCGCTGGTGTACGGTTTGAGGCGATGTTGAGCGAACACGTCGTGAATCCGCCAGTGAGGAGGGAGGCGTAGGCGGTAGGCTACTGGAGCTCCTCTGTCGGCTTCGGGCATGGTCATCTGTATATCGCTGAAGAAGCGTTCGGTCACAGGAACCGGTCCATGCCAGCGCTTGGTCAGTTTCCTACAGATGGAGCGATCCATCACCTTCTCCGTAAGGTGTTTCGCCTCTATCCAGACCAGATCCCCAACAGCATACTCTCGCTGCCCGTGCCTGCGATCAAACTGTTCGCGCTGTCGCTGTTGAGCCAGCTCTAACCGCTGTCTGGCGTCCCGCAGCTGCGACGAAAATTTCACAGCCACTTCGTGTGCGGTGCCTACTCCCCCAGTTCGTCGTCCAGCGGTGGACTGTGCGGCTTCCAGGAAAAGGTCCAACTGCGACAGCGGCGAGAACCCGAACACCAGTTCAAATGGCGTGAAGCCAGTGGATTCACTCCTGGAGTCATTGATCGCGAACTCCACGTTAGTGGTGAACAGATCCCAGTCCTCCACATTGGCGTCTACAAAGGACCTGAGCATGTCCTCAATAACCCTGTTGCTGGGTTCCGCCTGGCCGTCAGACCGAGGGTTGTACGGCGTGGTACGAGCCACTTTCACACCCATCAGTCTCATGAGTTCCTGCCAGAAAGCATCTTGAAACCGCGGGTCACGATCAGAGACAATTTTCATAGGCGCGCCATGTAAGCGCCACACCGAGTCAAAGTAGATTCTGGCCACCACAGCTGCGGAGCTGTCGCCGAAGTTCATTGGCACAACGTGGACCATCTTCGTCAGCTTGCAGGTGAAGGCCACGAAAGCATCATTGCCCCTCTCCGATACCGGCAGGCCGGTGACGAAGTCCACCGCGACATCCTCCCATGGCCTGTTCGGGATGCTGTGAGGGTTTAGCAACCCATCCGGGTAAGTTCCCCGCGGCCTCACTGATTGGCACACTGCGCAGGATGCAACCCAGGTGCCCACATCTTCCGCGGCACCACGCCAATAGAAGCGTCGCAGCACCCTCTCCAGAGTCTTGTCTCGCCCAGTGTGACCTGAGGACAATGACTCATGAGCATGGCGAATCACTACTTCTCGAAGTGGAGAGTCCTCCCCCAGCACCAACTGATATCTCCCTGCTGCGGTCCTCCAAACCACTTCACCCACTAGCCTGAAGTCCTGTAGGCATTGGTGTGGTGCTGCCTTCACTTTTTCTCTTAGTGAACGAAGTGTCCCTTCTCGGGTGTACTCCGCTTTCAACGCGCGCAGGAACTTTGAGTCCGACTGCTGGGAGGCTGCGTCTCTGAAGTCTGCCGCCTCACCTGTCCTTATCACAGCGGGGGCTGTTCGCGGATGCCTCACGCGTGCTGGTTGTGGTTTGGCGGGAGGGGCATGTACTATCAGAACAGGCCAGCGAAGGTCGAAGGCCCTCCCATCTGGGTTCTCGAAGAACTGATTGGGCTTGCCCTTGTCATCGTGAGTAGGGATGACCTCCACAATCTGCATATTGGCCTTTCTGAAAAGTTTGCGCCACGCGGGGAGCTTGGACTGGTGATCTGGTAGAACGAATACTGCTGAGGTGTTCTCCGGGTCTGCCTTCCATTCTGCGATATACTTGTTCAAGATCGCCTCCACAGTAATGCACTTGGAGTTGTATGGAGGGTTACACCAAACCCGAAGGCCCCTCCTTTTCTCTGAAAGGCAGTCTGTCCAGAATCTATCCGCCTGTCTGTTGCGGCCGCCAAAGTCACAACAGGCGTCCACATCGAAGGGTCCAAATTTCTCGGCGTACTTCGAGGAGTACTCTGCTCGAACACGCCAATTCTGTGAGTCCTCTGGGGGAGCCTGCCGTTTCTGTGGGTGAAGGACCGGGGATGGAGCTGACTGTTGGGGCGCCTGCTGCGGGGTTGGTGAGCTCGCTGGCACCTTCTCAGTGGGCGCCTCCGATGCGTCAGCTCGTGACGTAGGCGTTCGCGTCTTCGGTGATGCCGACTGCGGAGGCGCTGGGGTCGTAGAGGCCTTCCCAGCGCGTGACATACTCCTCGTTATCCTTATCTGGGGTGGAGCTCTATCAGGGGATTTGTGTGGAGCTTCTACCGGCTTCGCGCTATCAGCTGCAGGCCAGTCAGGCATGTCGAAGTCGAGGTGATCCTCCTTCATTCCCTTATAGAGCTTCGGGTTAACGAGAGCGATGGTCTCCCCCATGTCCATGGCCTGTTCCGCCACGGAGAGGGTCTCCACTGCTGAGAGCCAACAGTCAACAGTCTGGGCCCAGTGGGGATGAGCTGCGGGTGGTGAGCTGGAGAAGTATTCAGACTCCAGCGTTGCCAGGGGGGCTTTCGGTAGATCTGAGGTGGGGTCGATCACCCCTGCCTCCTTCAACCCCTCACGCACGTCCTTGTCTTTGAAGTCGGGCCTTCTGGACAGGGCGTCCGGCACCAGCAGCAGCGCTCCTTTGATGTACTCCATTCTCGGGACTCCCACCTCCACCAGATCCATGTACCAGCGTGCCTGTCTGCGGCTAAGCTCCCTGCCAGGTTCCATCAGCCATTCAAGGGGGCGGTGATCACCCTGGATGCGGAAGTTGGTGAAGATGAGGTAATGCCGCCAGGTAACGGTAGTACAGTGGTGTAGAGCACCTAACTCACGCTCGCCGGTGTGATAATTCTGCTCGGCGGCTGAGAACTGGCGGCTCTCGTATGCTATCACGCGCAGTCCAAGACCATCTCCATTGTCTTGCATCGGTACTCCCCCAAGAGCGATGCCGCTAGCATCCGTCTGTACCACGAAAGGTGCCGTGCCGTCTGCGGCACCCTTAATGTTGGGCAAGGCGAGCACCGGCGCTGAGGTGAGGGCCTTCTTCAGCTCCTCGAAGGCCCACTGCTGCATGGGACCCCACTCCCAGGGTACGTCCGACTTGGTCAACCGGGTGAGGGGCTGAGCGATCTCGGGGCTGGGCGATCTCGGAGAAGCAGTGAATGAACCTGCGGTAATACCCCGCCAGGCCCAAGAACTGCCTGACGTGGGTAACCGTTTCCAGCTCGGGCCAGTCCCTCACTGCAGCCACCTTGTCGTGTTGGGGTCTGCAGCCATCCGCGGAGATACAGTGGCCAAGGAACCGCAAGGATTTCTTCAACAGTTGGCACTTGGACCTCTTGAGGAAGACGCCCTTCTCCCTGCATGTCAGGAGCAGTTGCTTGACGTGTTCGTAGTGCTCTGCAGCGGTGTTGCTGAAGACGACCACATCATCGATGAAGATCCGGACAAACGGGAGATGGCCCAAGGCCCGCTGCATCCGTCGCTGGTACTGAGACGGTGAATTCTGCAGCCCCTGCGGCATGACCAACCACTCATATGACCCCATCTGGGTGGTGAAGGCGGTCTTCTCGACATCTCCCGGTGCCATCGGTACTTGCCAGAAGCCATCCACCGCGTCGAACGAAGAGAAGAACTTCGCACCCTGCATCTCGTCGAACATCATCTGGATGTCTGGGAGAGGATACTTGTCCTTAACTGTCTGGCGGTTGAGGAGCCGGTAATCGATCACCAGTCGCAGCTCCTTGGGGTTCCCGGGTTTAGGGACCATCAAACAGGGAGCTGCATAAGGGCTGGAAGA
This sequence comes from Cymbomonas tetramitiformis, assembly GCA_001247695.2. NCBI lineage: Eukaryota > Viridiplantae > Chlorophyta > Pyramimonadophyceae > Pyramimonadales > Pyramimonadaceae > Cymbomonas > Cymbomonas tetramitiformis. The sequence goes on along the minus strand of LGRX02026615.1, from coordinate 10,454 downwards.
GGGTCGGATGTAGCCCTTGGACATCCGAGTCTCCACGCGTTCTCGAAGTTGGCGGAGTTCCTCTGCAGACTTCTTGTAGATGCGCTGGTAGGGAGGCCCCTTCTTGCTCAGCTCAGGGTCCAGGTTAATGTTGGCTTCATCTTGGGGGTCATGTCTGAGTCCATCGATGTTCGGTAGGGCAGTCGTCATCTCCTTCTTGTACTCCTCACCCCAGAAGTCCTGAAACTTGAGGGTCCACTCAGGGCTCACTTCTGCGTCTTCAGTATCCGCAGCGGGTTCGGCGTTCTCAGAGTCGATAGCCGTGGCTGCAAAGGCAGAAGCAGTATCATCGGGGGACTTCTCGGCCACCATGAGCCAGGCGGGTTGTATCTCCGGGTCGTCATTACCGCGTAGCTTCTGCGTCTCCGCGTACACCAGGTACTTCTTCAGCTGGGCAGGGGTTAGGAACACCTCGTCCACCAATCCCGCGCAGGCCGTGCCCTTCGGAGACCTGTCCCCAAATGCTTTCCCAGGAGAACAGCCTGTGATGGTGACGCGATCCCCAATCTTACCACTGCGGGACTTCCTGAGGAAGGAGACGGAGCCATTCCCTTCATAGCCCAGAGTGACAGGAGAGTGACTGCGCAGCCACCTTCCGCCAAGGATAACATCCACCTGTATGCCCAGTGGTAGGATCCGGAGGGCAAGGGCGTTCTCCGTATAGGTGCCCGTGGTGGTGTGCGTGTTAAACTTGGCGTACGCGGTGGCGCCAGTGATCTTCACAGATCCATCCGCCAGGGTGACTCGCATCTCGGAGCCAGCTCGTGTCGTGAGGCCACATCGCTTAGCGCTCTGCTCCAAGATGAAGTTGTCAGAGGCCCCCGAGTCGATCAGCACCTTGACCGTGTGCCCTCTGAGGGTTGCATAGAATACCAGCAGTAGCGGTCCTTCTTCGTCATGTGCCGCTGCGAGGGTACCCTCGATGTCGGTCTTCCACTGAACTCCCCATCTGTGCGTATGCTTTTGCACTTGAGGTTGGGGAGGAGGTTGTCCGAGGCCTCGCGGCATTCTTCCAACGTTTGCCTACACGCGGCGTAGAACTCCTCATCCAGCAAATCAACATCTTCAGTCGGATGACTGACGAGGTTGTCTGCACTCGCCGTCAGCAGGGTGCCCGCTGAGGTGCATTCGCTCGAGGTGGGGCTGACATGAGTGGTGTCGCTGGTGGTAGGGCTCACATGGGTGGTGTCACTGGTAGTAGGGCTCACATGAGTAATGCCACTGGCGGTAGGGCTTACATGGGTAGTGCCGCTCACTGTGGGGCTCACGTGGGTAGTGCCGCTATTGATGAGACTGCCATGGGTGAGGGGATCCTCGTCATGCTGAGGGCTGCCAGTAGGGGGGTTGTGGGCGAGTTGGTGGGAGCTCTGGTGGTCAGTTCTCGCCTCAGGGGTCCCAGCTGCTGCCATCTGCTGGGTGAAGCAGAGCGAATTGACCGAGGACTCCTCTTCCATCACCTCAGGGTTTTCAGCGATGGGGTGGCTGTCGAGACAGGGCGGCGCTTCGTCTGCTTCATGCGTTCTGACGGTGGTCATCTGCTGGGTGAAGCAAAGCGAACTGGGTGTGGAGGTCTCCTCTACCTCTGAGCAGTAGGATGAACCTTCGGGGTTTCCTGCCGGAGTGGCCGGCGCGTTATCATGGTGCGAAGATGTAGTCTCTGTTGTGGGCTCGGCCAGCGAGGATGATGGAGGGGATGCTCCCAAGGGGCTGGGACCAGCTTCCTCATCTTGTACTGGTGTACTGCGTGCAGACTGCACCAGGCGCCAGGCAGACCCACATCTCCCGCTGTCCCAGGTATCGTACCCACTTCAGTGTCCAGGGTGCAGAGGGATGTCGAAGATCTCGCTGCTGCTCTTCGTGCGCCCTCCTTTTCCCACAGTCTGCTACCTGGAGAAGAGTCTGGGCTCGAAGTGGCGATTGCCTTTTGCTGCTCGGCGGGCGACAGCTCTCTCCAAGCCGCGTAGAGGTCGTGGGAGCTGGCGTTAGAGGGTTCGGGGACTTGCTGGTGACCGTCGTGTGAGAGGAGGTGCCACAATGCTATGCGCTGATGGCCCTCCTTGCGATCTTGAGGTTCGCGGGCAATGCGTATCCTCTCTGCCAGCTGGTTGGCGCGGTTCACGCGCTCCTTTGGCGATCGACTCCCAGAGTGTATGCGGCTGCGGGCGCGCTCCGACATCTTATCCACCAGGTCCTTGGCAGCCTCTGGGGATTTGCGCAGAGCTCTGCGGACCTTTTGCATGGCGACCTCGAGGGGGAGGGAGTACAGATCTCTCTTCCAGTGCCCCGCAGTTAGCCTTTTCCGTGGGTCTGCGAGGTTGGACTGATAGATGGGCAGTGGTAGGACAACACGCGGTCGGGGGCGAAGATCGCGGGGCTCTCCGCGGATGCTGCCCATAATGGGGGGTCTGTGCCGGGGGACTCGCCGTCCCCTCCGACCCTCGATCCTCGCTTGTGTATAAGCAGGGCCGTCATCAAGAGGTAGTGACGGCTCATCGAAGGGGGTGCTTTCTGCAAGAGGGTGGCTGGACAAGTCATCCCTCGGCGGCGATGGGGCACCAGCTGAGCGGTAGGTGCGTCGCAAGCGGGTCCCAGAGGTGAAGGCCACGCTCTTGGGTTGGGGACGTTGGCCCCAAGGGTCTCTGCGTCCTCGGGCGCGTCGGGGTTCCACTGGTTCTGACCGCTTCTCCAGGGCGGAGAGGGTCTGATCATCAGGGCAAGACCTCATGGCTATTACCCGGAAGTACTGGTAATAGTACTTTCGACGCCGAAAGTACTGTCACAAGTACTTTCACGGCATAATTCTTTTCGGGGTCTTCCCATTATTGGGGGGGGCTGCCAATCATATCCCAGTCCCCTAAGGACCTAAACTGAGTTGTCTTATGCCCCATTGGTCGGCTTTCCACTTGTAGCCTTCTCAATGGATGCTAGAAGCCAAGGGGGTAGCATTTTTTGTTACATTCCATTGTTTTGTAGTTGCAAAGATAGTGCCCTCTCCTTTTGAATTTTTTGAAAGCACGCATTGGCCGATGAACAAGCTGGCGATCACTCAAATCATAACTATATATCGCATCTAATCATGTATGTGACAATAAATCTGATGACATGATGGCATGTATGATAAGTTGTGGGTCAAACCCAGCCCTACAAGTGTGTTTAAACTAAGGGATCTTATGGTAGGATAGGGTACACAAGTAGCATGCCGTGGATTCTCCCAACGGGCACCCTTGTACCGAGTATCGCTCGGAGATGATTTGTAACGATGTTGTGGACTATGAGACCCATTTTTGGGACCCCGATCGATGTCTAAGGTGCATATTTGAGTTTTGAAGAGAGTTCAGAGCCTACAGACAGCGTACCAGTACGCATACACAAGTAGCATGCCGTGGATTCTCCCAACGGGCACCCTTGTACCGAGTATCGCTCGGAGATGATTTGTAACGATGTTGTGGACTACAAGACCCATTTTTGGGGACCCCGGTCGATGTCTAAGGTGCATATTGGAGCTTTGAAGAGATGCCGGGGCCTAGCAGACAGCGTACTAGTACGCATACACAAGTAGCATACCATGGATTCTCCCAACGGGCACCCTTGTACCGAGTATCGCTCGGTGATGATGTATACCGATGTTGTGGACTACGAGACCCATTTTTTGGGACCCCGGTCGATGTCTAAGGTGCATATTCGAGTTATGAAGAGATACCAGTGCCTAGCAGACAACGTACTAGTACGCATACACAAGTAGCATGCCATGGATTCTCCCAATAGTCACCCTTGTGCCGAGTATCGCTCGGTGATGATGTACAACGATGTTGTGGACTACGAGACCCATTTTGGGGACCCCGGTCGATGTCTAAGGTGCATATTGGAGCTTTGAAGAGATGCCAGGGCCTAGCGGACAGCGTACTAGTACGCATGCACAAGTAGCATACCATGGATTCTCCCAACGGGCACCCTTGTACCGAGTATCGCTCGGAGATGATTTGTAACGATGTTGTGGACTACGAGATCCATTTTTTGGGACCCCGAACGATGTCTAAGGTGCATATTTGAGTTTTGAAGAGAGTTCAGTTCCTAGCAGATAGCGTACTAGTACGCATACACAAGTAGCATGGCATGGATTCTCCCAATGGCACCCTTGTACCGAGTATCGCTCAGAGATGATTTGTAACGATGTTGTGGACTACGAGACCCATTTTTTGGACCTTGATCGAAACACCATAGCAAGACCCTACTTTTATGTTATCTTACCAGGGTAACCACTGAGTGTGTAATATGTTAGGAATGTGCGCTGCTATCATTCTGACTTTCTGAGTGGAAACATAGTGGCCTCTACGTGTTCACATTGAAGTTTAAGAAGGTCGGAAATAAAAAAAAATCGTGCAGTTGGAGTAATTAGGCTCCAAAATTAATTTTCCTGAAATTAAATGTGGCAGTGTGTCTGGAAATCTACTGTTTAATAGTAGGGTTGATCCAAATCGGTTCTGCAAGCGGTGTGATACTTGTACGGCCATGCACTAATGTTAAGATCGATATGATTGATATATACATCACTTTATAACTCACATGGATCGCAATATCGAGGCAGTTATGGCAATTTGGGTTTGGGTTTGAATGTGGCCAAAATGGCATTATTGTGGAGTCTGTGACCAGCATTCCGCTTGGGAGGAATGCCATAAATTGTGCAAGCTAAACATGGATTAAACCCCTCAACTCAAAGGACACTCATCTATGGTAGTATATCGAATTTTAGGATTGTTAACGAGCTCTATACATTCACATATGCGGTCACCATGCACCCACACATGGCGTGCACCATATGGACGGTGACTATGAAAATCACGAAATTTTCTGTATCTGATGAGCGCGGCCCACATCACCACGTGTTTTGAGCCCCAACCTTTATCATAATAGCATGCAACGTAGCACACGTTCGAACAAGGTCCCAATAATGTTGGGCATCGCTTTACTCGACATCCTAGGCCCATTAACAGCACCTAACAACACATCTAGTCGAAAGTACTTGTGACAGTACTTTCAGAAATTAATTATTTTCTGGTTTTTCACACCCTAAAAGTATGCTATAAATATACCAACCTAAACTTGATCACGGCACGTGTGAGTCATTTGGGAAATTAAAAAGGGTCGTAAATGAATTTTCAAAAATGTTAAACGACCCATATCACCAAGTATACCGGATATCACATAGTTTTAGCAAAGTACTTGTAATAGTACTTTCCCGCCGGGTAATAGCCACTCACTTCCTCGAAGGGCAGGGTCTGGGGCTGGCCGCCGGCCAGTCATTCATCGCTCTCCACCGGGGGGAGGCCGTCACCCTCCACAAGCTCGATGCCCGCAAGGGCCGCCAGGGTCTGGTAGCTCTGCTCGTCCTCACAGGTAGCAAGAGCCAAGACCTCCTCGGAGAACTCCTCTGGGACGCCATCCACCGAGGAGATGTCCTCCTGCTGCTCGATGGCCCAAACGACGGCGGCTACATACCCAGGGGAGTTCGCCAGTCGAGCGGGTGCATTGGCCCTCCACTCCTTGAGTTTAGCCTCGTCCGTACAGTTACGGACGATGTGCTCCGCAGAGCCGCAGGCGAAGCACCGGCGGACTTTCGGAGCGTCAGGGCGGGAAAGGCCAGGTGGTGGTGGCAAAGGAGTCACTGCCGCGGCGACGGTGGTGGCAGGCCCGTTCTCCAGCATGGCAAGAGCTGGGCGGCTCGAAGAGGGGGTACGCCTGTAGAAGGGGGTGCGAGGTGGTGGGTTAGCGAAGGAAATAGCACGGGGAGGACGGTCTTGAGAGCGCCTCTGAGCCGCCTCCGTGTCAATGTCACTCTCCACCTCCTCAGCAACTTCCCGAATCTTCAACAAGGCGTTGTGGGTGCCTGGGATGTCGTCAGCGACGGCCTTCCTCTCCCACTCTTCCGGTTTGGAGACATCCAAGTGGATGGCTCTCAGGCGCCGCATCACCTTGGGTGCATATTTCAGCCCTCGGCGGTACGTAGAGAGCATCGACAGGTTGGTCATCTCCACGCAATTGGGGACTCTGCCGGCCAGGAAGTTGACGGAGGCCATGCGGGTCTCCAGTCGCGAGAAATACTCCGCCGCGGTCTCGTTCATCGCCTGCTTCAGGGCAATGGCCTCGCCGTGTGCGTTCTCCAGGTAGGCCTGCGTCAGGGAGCACACCGCCAGATCGCTGAAGAACACGTCCAGCTCCCCGTAGCGTTGGTGCCAAGCTTGCTCGGACCCAAAGGTCCCCGCCGCGCGCTCTAATAAGAACTTTCTCTGCTGGTCTTGAAGAGTGTACTCCTTGAAGCTCCAAAGAAGGCTTGACACACTCGCCTGGTACGCTGATACTGACGGCGTACAACTGGGAGTGGTCAGTGCTTCGATCACGATGGCCTCCTGGAATACCTTCCGCACCATGTGGGAGTAGTGCTCCAACTGCGTCAGGAGGCCCTCCTTGTCAGCCGATTTTGTGTCGGACGCGGAGCGGGGGAACCTGGTGACGCTCTTGACCAGCTTTAGCACCATCTCTTTGGTCTTGTGCTCCAGGCGGACCTCGTCTGAAGATGCTCGCAGGTTAGTGCCCTGCGGCAGACGGACGATGCCTGGAACAAAGGGGGTGGCGCTGGGAGAGAGCACGGGGTTCGCAGCGGCGGCAGAGTGAACGGGGTTCGCGGCAGCGGCAGAGTGAGCGGGGTTTGCGGCGGCGGAATGGGGGAAACGGGCAGGAGGTGGTGGTCCCGGGGCATGCGCGGGCGGAGGCGCAGGCGCGGGATTTGTGGGGACTGCGGTCGGTGTGGGCGGTAATGTAGGGGCTGATGGTGGTGCGGGGAGTGGAAGAGGTGTATGGAAGGGCAGGGGTGTGGATGGTTGTGCGGCCACCACGCTCATGCTCCGGTACCAATCGGAGTTACTGACCTCCGACCACGCGGCGAGCCCATCCTGATCGAAGTTCTGCATCTCCGACTCCCGCGCAGTAGCAGGGATCCACTCCCACACTGGCTGCCCCATGCTGGTAGACCGCACATTGGCCGCGGCTGGGTCCCCCATTGCCATATCCATGACCTCGCGGTCGACCATGAGGACCCAGGTCTCCACACGAGGGTTGGTAAGGGGTAGGGGTGCATGGTGTAGCCGGCCTCCCATGCGCGCATATGCAGTCAGCGGCGCGCGCTCCCAGCAGGTGCATGATCCTGAACAAGATGGCGTCGCCCTGCACCCCAGCCCGGCGGCGTTCGTCCCATGGCAGGGAGACGGTTGCCGCGCCTCGCACCCCAGCTGACTGGTGCACCCACAATGACCCACCATCGTGGGTGACGAAGAGGGCTCTGACCTCTGGGTACTGAGGGTAGGAGGGCTCTGGTGCGGGCTCGTCAGGGGGATCCTGAGGTGGATCACTAGGGGGGCCTGGTGGCGAGTCGCTTGGACTGGAGTCCCTGGGCTCTGAGTCGGGATTGCCACCGCCGTGCACCACTGTCTCCATCGACTGCCGCCGGCGGGCCACCATCATGTTATGGGGATTTGGCCGGCCCTGAGTGGGAGGTTCGGCGGGAGCGGTCTCAGCGGCGGTCTGAGGTACTGGAGGGGTTACGCTGGCGGCGGCGTCTGCCTCGTGTAGATGGTCCGCCGTCAGGCCCTGTGCGCTGCCCTGAGGGTCGCCTGATGGGGAGGCTCCTGCCGATGCCGTCGCGCCAGGCAGCGCGAGTCCTCTCGAGAGCACCGCGGAGATGTCCAGGGCCTGTACTGCCGCCAGGACTTCTCTGCGAATGTGTTCACTTCGGCTGCTCGCGTCCGAGTCGGAGCCGGACCTGTGGGCGGCCCTCCGCCTGCGCTCAGCCCGTGCCTGCGTGCTTCGGCTGCCTCTGGTCCCCGTGCTGGTGCGGCTGATGTCCGTACCGGAGTCGGGGTCAGAGTGATCAGGTGCGTGGCTTGGGCCTGGAAGATGTTTGCCATGTGTCGCAGGGCCCGAAGATGCCCTTCGGGAACGCCGACGCCGGCGAGTCTCTGAGGTTGTCGCCACCGCGGGAAGGTGACGCACCAAGAGCTGGGTACCGCCCAAGACATTCTGCTGAACTCCGCTGTCAAGGGGTACCTGCAGAGGGTCCGGCAGGGCCGCGGCGCCGATGCTGATGAAGTGCTGCAGCGATGAGAGATCCGCGCCTGAGTCATGAAGCGCGGAGGTGGCTGGCGCCAGCTGATGGGGCTGCTGTGGTCGATGCTGCGGCTGTAGTGGCGGCTGCGGCTGCTGTTGCTGCTGCTGCTGCTGCTGCTGTTGCTGCTGTAACTGCTGCTGTTGTAACTGCTGCTGCTGTAACTGCTGCTGCATCGGTTCCAGTGGCTGTTGCTGAAGCCACTGCTGTTGCTGCTGCTGGTACGCGAGCCACTGCTGCTGCTGCTGTAGCTGTTGTTGGAACGGTGTGGGATATGCGCCCACGGGGTGATGGGTTCCCAGTGTGAACGGCACTGGTGATACCCCCCCAGCGAGGGGCGCTGATTGGGGCAATACCCAATTGACGCCGTTCCATACAGCCTGTGCGGGGGTGCCATCCGGCATAGTATAAGGGCGGGGCACCGCTGTGTAGGGCATGGTGGTGCCTGGATGTGGAATGGGGTGAGCGGAGGCGTATGCGGTGGGCGATGGGAAGGTCATGGGAGAGAACAGTGTGTGGTGTAGCTGCTCTGCGCTGACACTCATGCTGGGAAATGCCTCTGATGTCTGCTGTGACATTCTGACTGCTGAGCTGGTTGAGTTCACAGACTGGGTGTGGCAATAGCCACAGGTGAGCAAAAGTAGTGAGTGCTCGCCTTTTTATTTAATCAGTCTCGTCCTCGTCGATGTCACTCTCTGGAGGTGAAGGAGCGAGGCTTCCGGGTGGGGATGGGGGGACCCAAGGCCACTCTTCGATTCCTTGCACTGGATATGAACCAGGGAGCGCGGGGAAGGCTGTTAGGTCTTGGGAGTTCGGGTAGCGGAAGAGAAGGTTTCCAACCTGAAGCCACACGAAATCGTGATGTACTGGTGGGATAGCCAGCGTGACTCTGCTCAGGCGTTCAGTCGCTGTTCTCCTCTTCGTCGTCAGAGGAAGAGGGGGAAGGAGGGCCGCTCCAAGGGCCGCTCTGCCAGAAAGCGCCTGCTGGTGGATAGGTAGGGTCCGGAGGGAATACCCACTTGATAGGTCCTCGCTTCCACCACGCTCTTCTGTATTCTTCTGGCGAAGGGGGTACTGCCATACACCAGCGAACTCAAAATTTGGCCAGGGCTCCGCGACACGATTTTTGAGTGCCTAGGCGCGCGGGCAAGAGTCAAGCAGCAGTGAAAAAGGAGGTATCAGGTCCAATATGGGGGTCCAGTGAGGTCCCAGACGGTATCTGTACTCCGTAGGTCCCAAGAAAAGCCCCAGTCAGTGCACTGCTGGAAGATACCAGAGGTGCTGAAGGGCTGCCAGAAACGTCCCAGAACTGCTGAAAGCGCCTTTTGGTGGAGCTTTCCCCGCTGCTGATGGCCGTGAGGGCGGTATCTGGGGTTTCTAGGCTGTTCTATGGGGTCTAAAGAGGGGTTTTTCGGTGGTGGGGGCTACTGGGAGAGGTTTTGGGGTAGGCTGGAAACTGTCAAAAACGGCTATTTTTGGCTGTTTTGGGCGGTTTTTCGCCTTTTTGGGGCTCTGAAAGGTGAGCTATATCGTTTTCTTGGCTACTGTAGACCGGGGAAACCCTTTAGGGTGCTCCCTGACGGTCGTTTGTGGCCTGGGACGGACTTCGGGTTTAAGATCGGAAAACGAATGCTTGGGTTTCTGAGCCAGTTTGAGCCCCCAGTGTTAAGGAGCAAAAATATGAAGTTTTGGAGATGTTTTCCAGAGGATACGGCCGTTGTATACGAAAAAAAATGTACTTACGGAGGCTAAAATTGCGCACAGATAGCCGGAAGTACAGCTCTCCCCCTGTATCACAACGAAAGTTTCAATAGGCCCGTGGGCGAGTTGCGCAGAGGCGAAATCGCAGCACGCTGATACCAAATGTGCCAGCAGGGGCACGACGACAGATGCTCGGAGATATGTTTTTGATTGAACGTGCAAAGGTACACAATTCGGATTTTTATAATATACTGGATCAGGGCCAGATTGAGGTACAAACGATAATTCGGTTCCGAGTTCTGAAGGCTAAACACTTCTCAAGTGCTCTACTTATTCACTCGTCACTCAGGTTGCAGGGTCAACCACTCGAGAACCGATGTCACACTTCGGCTCAACGTTCAGTTCCCGATCCGATCTCATTTCTAATTCCGATTCGTCATTCTCGATTCAGATGTTATGCCGACAGGCTGACACGATGACTGCCCCACAGTACTGTCATACTACTGTACTGTCATACTGTCATAGCGTCATACTGTCATACTGTCATAACCTTAATATC
>LGRX02026614.1:0-50717 GCA_001247695.2 Cymbomonas tetramitiformis | reverse complement strand
AGTGAACGGGGTTTGCGGCGGCGGAATGGGGGAAACGGGCAGGAGGTGGTGGTCCCGGGGCATGCGCGGGCGGAGGCGCAGGCGCGGGATTTGTGGGGACTGCGGTCGGAGTGGGCGGTAATGTAGGGGCTGACGGTGGTGCGGGGAGTGGAAGAGGTGTATGGAAGGGCAGGGGTGTGGATGGTTGTGCAGCCACCACGCTCATGCTCCGGTACCAATCGGAGTTGCTGACCTCCGACCACGCGGCGAGCCCGTCCTGATCGAAGTTCTGCATCTCCGACTCTCGCGCAGTAGCAGGGATCCACTCCCATACTGGCTGCCCCATGCTGGTAGACCGCACATTGGCCGCGGGTGGGTCCCCCATTGCCATATCCATGACCTCGCGGTCGACCATGAGGACCCAGGTCTCCACACGAGGGTTGGTAAGGGGTAGGGGTGCATGGTGTAGCCGACCTCCCATGCGCGCATATGCAGTCAGCGGCGCTCCCAGCAGGTGCATGATCCTGAACAAGATGGCGTCGCCCTGCACCCCAGCCCGGCGACGTTCGTCCCATGGCAGGGAGACGGTTGCCGCGCCTCGCACCCCAGCTGACTGGTGCACCCACAATGACCCACCATCGTGGGTGACGAAGAGGGCTCTGACCTCTGGGTACTGAGGGTAGGAGGGCTCTGGTGCGGGGTCGTCAGGGGGATCCTGAGGTGGATCACTAGGGGGGCCTGGTGGCGAGTCGCTTGAACTGGAGTCTCTGGGCTCTGAGTCGGGGTTGCCACCGCCGTGCACCACCGTCTCCATCGACTGCCGCCGGCGGGCCACCATCATGTTATGGGGATTTGGCCGGCCCTGAGTGGGAGGTTCGGCAGGGGCGGTCTCAGCGGCGGTCTGAGGCACTGGAGGGGTTACGCTGGCGACCGCGTCTGCCTCGTGTAGATGGTCCGCCGTCAGGCCCTGTGCGCTGCCCTGAGGGTCGCCTGGTGGGGAGGCTCCTGCCGATGCCGTCGCACCAGGCAGCGCGAGTCCTCTCGAGAGCACCGCGGAGATGTCCAGGGCCTGTACTGCCGCCAGGACTTCTCTGCGAATGTGTTCACTTCGGCTGCTCGCGTCCGAGTCGGAGCCGGACCTGTGGGCGGCCCTCCGCCTGCGCTCAGCCCGTGCCTGCGTGCTTCGGCTGCCTCGTCTGGTCCCCGTGCTGGTGCGGCTGATGTCCGTACCGGAGTCGGGGTCAGAGTGATCAGGTGCGTGGCTTGGGCCTGGAAGATGTTTGCCATGTGTCGCAGGGCCCGAAGATGCCCTTCGGGAACGCCGACGCCGGCGAGTCTCTGAGGTTGTCGCCACCGCGGGGAGGTGACGCACCAAGAGCTGGGTACCGCCCAAGACGTTCTGCTGAACTCCGCTGTCAAGGGGTACCTGCAGAGGGTCCGGCAGGGCCGCGGCGCCGATGCTGATGAAGTGCTGCAGCGATGAGAGATCCGCGCCTGAGTCATGAAGCGCGGAGGTGGCTGGTGCCAGCTGATGGGGCTGCTGTGGTCGATGTTGCGGCTGTTGTGGCGGCTGCGGTTGCTGTTGCTGCTGCTGCTGCTGCTGCTGCTGTTGCTGCTGTAACTGCTGCTGTTGTAACTGCTGCTGCTGTAACTGCTGCTGCATCGGTTCCAGTGGCTGCTGCTGAAGCCACTGCTGTTGCTGCTGCTGGTACGCGAGCCACTGCTGCTGCTGCTGTAGCTGTTGTTGGAACGGTGTGGGATATGCGCCCACAGGGTGATGGGTTCCCAGTGTGAACGGCACTGGTGATACTCCCCCAGCGAGGGGCGCTGATTGGGGCAATACCCAATTGACGCCGTTCCATACAGCCTGTGCGGGGGTGCCATCCGGCATAGTATAAGGGCGGGGCACCGCTGTATAAGGCATGGTGGTGCCTGGATGTGGAATGGGGTGAGCGGAAGCGTATGCGGTGGGCGATGGGAAGGTCATGGGAAAGAACAGAGTGTGGTGTAGCTGCTCTGCGCTGACACTCATGCTGGGAAATGCTTCTGATGTCTGCTGTGACATTCTGACTGCTGAGCTGGTTGAGTTCAAAGACTGGGTGTGGCAATAGCCACAGGTGAGCAAAAGTAGTGAGTGCTCGCCTTTTTTATTTAATCAGTCTCGTCCTCGTCGATGTCACTCGCTGGAGGCGAAGGAGCGGGACTTCCAGGTGGAGATGGGGGAACCCAAGGCCACTCTTCGATTCCTTGCACTGGATATGAACCAGGGAGCGCGGGGAAGACTGTTAGGTCTTGGGAGTTCGGGTAGCGGAAGAGAAGGTTTCCAATCTGAAGCCACACGAAATCGTGATGTACTGGTGGGATAGCCAGCGTGACTATGTCCAGGCGCTCAGTCGTTGTTCTCCTCTTCGTCGTCAGAGGAAGAGGGGGAAGGAGGACCGCTCCAAGGACCGCTCTGCCAGAAAGCGCCTGCTGGTGGGTAGGTAGGGTCTGGAGGGAATACCCACTTGATAGGTCCTTGCTTCCACCACGCTCTTCTGTATTCTTCTGGCGAAGGGGGCACTGCCATACACCGGCGAACTCAAAATTTGGCCAGGGCTCCGCGACACGATTTTTGAGTGCCTAGGCGCGCGGGCAAGAGTCAAGCAGCAGTGAAAAAGGAGGTGTCAGGTCCAATATGGGGGTCCGGTGAGGTCCCAGACGGTATCTGTACTCCGTAGGTCCCAAGAAAAGCCCCAGTCAGTGCGCTGCTGGAAGATACCAGGAGGTGCTGAAGGGCTGCCAGAAACGTCCCAGAACTGCTGAAAGCGCCTTTTGGTGGAGCTTTCCCCGCTGCTGATGGCCGTGAGGGCGGTATCTGGGGTTTCTAGGCTGTTCTATGGGGTCTAAGGAGGGGTTTTTCGGTGGTGGGGGCTACTGGGAGAGGTTTTGGGGTAGGCTGGAAACTGTCAAAAACGGCTATTTTTGGCTGTTTTGGGCGGGTTTTCGCCTTTTTGGGGCTCTGAAAGGTGAGCTATATCGTTTTCTTGGCTACTGTAGACCGGGGAAACCCTTTAGGGTGCTCCCTGACGGTCGTTTGTGGCCTGGGGCGGACTTCGGGTTTAAGATCGGAAAACGAATGCTTGGGTTTCTGAGCCAGTTTGAGCCCCCAGTGTTAAGGAGCAAAAATATGAAGTTTTGGAGATGTTTTCCAGAGGATACGGCCGTTGTATACGAAAAGAAATGTACTTACGGAGGCTAAAATTGCGCACAGATAGCCGGAAGTACAGCTCTCCCCCTGTATCACAACGAAAGTTTCAATAGGCCCGCGGGCGAGTTGCGCAGAGGCGAAATCGCAGCACGCTGATACCAAATGTGCCAGGGGCACGACGACAGATGCTCGGAGATATGTTTTTGATTGAACGTGCAAAGGTACACAATTCGGATTTTTATAATATACTGGATCAGGGCCAGATTGAGGTACAAACGATAATTCCGTTCCGAGTTCTGAAGGCTAAACACTTCTCAAGTGCTCTACTTATTCACTCGTCACTCAGGTTGCAGGGTCAACCACTCGAGAGCCGATGTCACACTTCAGCTCAACGTTCAGTTCCCGATCCGATCTCATTTCTAATTCCGATTCGTCATTCTCGATTCAGATGTTATGCCGACAGGCTGACACGATGACTGCCCCACAGTACTGTCATACTACTGTACTGTCATACTGTCATACTGTCATAGCGTCATACTGTCATACTGTCATAACCTTAATATCTGATATTCGATTTCATTGTCTTTTCAACCCCGATGCGAATCTGACCATTCTTCGAGGGTCTGAGTGAGTTCCACGATGACACCCCCCACAGTACTGTCATACTACTATAGTGTCATACTGTCATACTGTCATAGTGTCATAGTGTCATACCCCGGACATCTGGTATTCATTCTCATCGTGATTTCAAGCCCAATTTCACTGTCATCGTGCCAATCCCAGATTACCCCCGATGACACACATACGGACGCATAGGCATATCGGCTCACGCTGTGCCTCCGGGCACACCCCTAGAACTTGCATTTTGCCTTTGGGGGGTTAGCACCCCCCCCCTAGGAGTTGCTTTTTGCCGTTGGGGGGTCAGCACCCCCCCCCTAGAACTTGCACTCGCGCACACTGCGGGGCGGGCGGGAGTGCCCCACGGTACCACCATAACGCGCGCGGGGCGAGCGGGAGTGCCCCACGATACCACCATAACGCGCGCGGGTCGGGTGGGAGTGCCCCACGATACGTGCCATGTGATACCACCATCACGCTCGCGGGGGACGGGAGTGCCCTACGATACCCCCATCACGCTCGCGGGGCGGGCAGGAGTGCCCCACGAGACCACCATCGCGCGCGTGGGGCGGGCGGGAGTGTCCCAAGATACCACCATCGCGCGCGTGGGGCGGGCGGGAGTGTCCCACGATACCACCATCACGGGCGCGGACTAGTCACGCAAGGATGGTGGGGGTGGGAGTGCCCCGCGCTATCGCCTCACATGTTATATTATTATGCGCCGCAGGCGCGAATTTTTGAACATCGTTCCCGACTTTTTCGTTGAACACTGGAGTTATTCTGAGGCAAGGGGCTGTGCTCAGACCCCCCCCCTAGGACTTGCATTCTACCCTTGGGGGGTGAGCGCCCCCCTAGGACTTGGATTTTGGCGCTGGGGGTCAGCGCCCCCCCTGAAGTCACAGAACCCTGCCCCCTTGCTATCAATCCTCGGAAGTTCCAGCCTGATGATGACGTCTTTTCGCCATCGCGTCAGTTCCAAGTTCGATCAATTGTCGTATATTCTATCATAAGCATCACAGATCACATAGATGCGTATGGCATATAATGCGCATGCCATGTTATGCATGGACATGGCATGCATAACATAGTTGAGAAATACATATGCACAATTTGGCTGTTCCGTCCAACGTGGCTCGCACGTTTGTCTTTTGATCAACGTAGGTAAGTACCCCGCTCGCGCCTACGCCAAACGGATCGAGAGGGGGGGGGGTTCAAGCATCGATTGGAACAGCGGCCTGTGCGGCATAAGATGCCCATCACACAATCGCGACATATCGATACGACCACGGTGATAAAGTAATGAACTTGAGGCCCTACAGGCACAATCTTACTTGTCAGCGACTACTGTGTCTACAGCTGCTCTCCTTTCTATTTTCGTATGTTGGTATTTTAGCGACACCTCCATCGCCACGGAAATTGTGGGATACAAATCCATTTAAACCTTCTTGGAATGTGCCGGACCATGGCGGCGATGATCAAATCAAGTAATACCATTATGCGAGTGATGCCTCGTCGGTTGCCACATCTACCTACGTCAAGACCATTATTCACGACGATCCATTCCTCTAGAGACGCGATTTTCGTATTGCTGCCAACATTCGCAATTAGTCGTAACTCACATTTATGTAAGTATGGTGCATGTCACACTCCAGCGAAGGGTTTTCAGGTACTCTTTACAAAAACAAAAGGAGTGGCTAGTCCATGCAATACACTTTTTTTGAGTCAAGCCACAGGTCGTGGCGTTTTGTATGAATAAGAAAGTCACCATCTCTGCCATCCTCTTCTGGACTAAGCTCGGTTCGGCGCTAAAACAAACCAAAAAGAAATGCAGGGTTAGCCATAGGTGAGAAAACTCTTCACAAAAATAAATTGAATAAACGTATGGTTCTCCCGTGGTGACAAGGTGATCGGGATGGCACATGGCATCTAGCTGTGGTAAATGAACCACACACTCCATAGAATTACATGATACGAAAATAATAATATTCATATATCAAGAACACGATAAGACATAGCATCATTGGCATGCCAAAGAATGCTATCCCACGCACGTGGATCATTTGGCATCAAAAAGAATCCGGATGGACAGTTCACTTACCTTCACCTCCAACGGCCAACCTTTGTGATAGGGAAATATCTTGAGGATTGACGAATTAAAGTTTCTGCAAACAGCAAAAAAACCAATTAGTATGGCGCAGAGTATTCTAGAGGATCTTCACTAAGGATGGCAGCTCTTCCAAGCGACATCAAAACATTGATCAGAACAATGAAAAAAACATGGAATTGCACACAAGAAATGGCTTGCTTGGCGGTAAGATCAAAATGCGTCCCGTATACACAAATCAGAAGTGGAGAGGAAGTGGTGCGCAAAAGAATATATAACGGCCAACAGTTAAGACACAAGGATGCATGAAGGGAACGGCGCTCATCGACTATTGAGAGGTAGTTCTCCTGAAACTACGAGATGAAGGGGAATTGTTGGGGAGACAACCTGGGTTGACTAAAGTGTGGGTTCTCGTGTGTGGGACATTTGGTATGATCGTCGTCAGAGAAATCCGTGCAGGCTTTAGCCTCATCAAACCCCATAGCATGGTACCAACAACGATAGAACATGCTCCGACTTGCCTCGTCCTTTATTCCCTGCTTCAGCCAGCCGGCCGATGTAAACTTGCCTAAGGGCGCAAGAGAAGTACTGCTTACTTTTAGAATACATCCGCCGGAAAATCATGTGCCGATGCTCGATATCAGATTACATATTGGATAAAGTGTGTAGACGGATGTGAAGGCTTAGCAAGTTAGCATAGGCTGTGCGACATGGGCTATGCCATCCCTTTCAGCCTTTAAAGGTGAATACACAAGAGGTGACGTCTTGATGAATCGAAGATTATGGGAAAGTTGTTTTGCGGAACTGTTCTTCAGTCTCTCTTGCTGATCGCATGCATCGACCTTGCTCCACGATGAGTTGAGCGCACCGTGTACTCATCCACACACCCCTGAAGCAGCTCAGGCGCACCCTCGGCTTCAGCTAACGCCATCAGCTGCAGCAGGCCATTGTCGAAGTCCTCAACGTAGCCATCTGAGGTTTGCAGCTGGAGCTTCATGTTCCACCAGCGGGAGAGGAACTCACGCGCTTCACGGGAGCGCCTTAAGATCACAAGCCCTGCACCAAGCCCTCGGCTCCCACGGTCTTGGACAGCAACATGGTGACCCGTGCGCTGCATCCCTGCAAATACCCTCCACCGGGTTGTCGCGCTTAGTGTCCGCCCTTTTTTGGCTGTCGATTCATGATTGACACATAATACCGAGGAAAAGGGATCTTTGTATTATAGGGATCGGTCTAGATCGGGGGTAGACATTTCATTTTAATCCAGATCTTGGGTAGGCACTTCATTTTAATCCAGATGGAGGGTAGATAATTCATTTTAATCCATATCGAGGGTCAGGCATCGAGGGACTTAGCGTAGTACAGTAGATCGGGAGTAGGCACTTCATTATAATCCAGATCGAGGGTGGACATTTCATATCATGCGTAGGCAGAATTGTGTGTGCAAGCCCTCACAATTCAATCTCAATGAGACATCATTTCGTTTTGGGTGTGGGAGGATAAGTAGACCGGGAAAATCCGCGCGTTGCGCTTGCATGCGATCCTAAAACTGTTATGGGAACCGCAAGAAGTATACCTCTGCCCTTCTAGGATGTGAAAATATACATTAACCACACATCTATGGGAGTGATATAATGTACATTAACCACATATCTATGAGTTACCTGTTATATCATTGTATAATTAATTCGTGTGACGCGCTATAATTTAATATAATTCGCATTAAATATACGTTCCCTAAACATGTTTGAGGTTGCGTGCAATCTAGTGTCTCAGGCAAGCAGCATAGTGGCGTGTAGCTACAACTCCTTTTGTCAGAATCCAGAGGTTAGAGCTTCGAGCCTTCTCTGCGGTTGCCGATATAGTTTTAAAATCAAATATACGCACATGGCTGATGTCTTCCTTCGGTTACCCCCACCCCCTCATATTGATGAAATGTCTGCCCCCGATGTGGATTAAAATGAAGTGCCGACCCATTACCGATGGCATCATCCCCGATCTTGATAAAAAATGAAATGCATACCTCCGATGTGGATCAAAATGAAACGTCTACCCTCGATGTGGATTAAAATGAAGTGCCTACCTCCGATGCGGATCGAAATGAAGTGCCCAACCCCAATGTGGATTAAACTGAAACGACTACCCTCTGAATTACAATAAAATGTCTACCCCCGATCTAGCCTTATCCCTATATCATAATGTGGCTTTGACTACAATTTATCTGCCCTCTGACTACTGTACACACTTTACGGAGGAGAATTCGAGATGTCGCTATCCTCATCCCCAATAGTGATTTCTGATTATTGTAATCATCACCATGAACATCAAGAGTGGAGTTTTGGACACTGCAGATTGATAGTGGATCCCAACCGGCGGTCCACTCCTTTGGTTTGATTGGTTCTCACCGAAAGCTTGATTGTGTATCATGCCCCAAGCGTCTAGTGGCCATGCGCTTGATTGCTGCAGTTTCATTTGTGATTGCGGCATACAAGGCCCAGTGTACCCCATGCCCTCGTGGTAGGTGTTGATGGCCGACACATAGGGTTGCAAACTAGCAGCCTTGATCGTCCCCTTGGACACTTGGCGTCTGAAGCAGGCAACCACGGCTAGCCCTTCACCTCACAGAGCTCCATGAAGGCGCGTGCCTTCGGCATGTAGTTGCTCACCGTCTTGCTGCCCAATGCTGCCTCATCTGCATTGCCACACGTTTTAGGGAGTTGTCCCAGCTCCCTCTCCAGCGCTCCTGAAGCGCCGCATCCCAGCCGCTTGAACTGCCGCTGAGACCAACTCAAACTTCTCCTTGCTCATGTTTAGGTGCTCCTTATCCCCGCCGTCATGGAAAATGTGGGCCAGGTCATATGTGCTCGTGCCTCCCACCGTGCCCTGTTACTGTACCGGGCATCGTCGATGGGTCAATACACCTTGACCTTGCCCTGCACTAGTTGCTATTGTTGTTGTTGCTATTGTTGTCGTTGCTACTGATGCTGCTACTGGTGGGTCTGTACTTCTGTGTATCGGATCCCCTACATTTACTAGCTCACAAGGAGGCGGAGATGTGAAACATGGCGCCGTCCCAGCTTGAGGCCCCGAGCAACTCGGATCCTCCTAGCCTGCTGGGGGGTGAACACGTACTTGAAACTGGCAGGATGATCACCTTGTTGGCCAGCGCCTCCAACTGCTGGAACCGTATCTACCCCGGCCAGTAGGGTGTTGCCACTGTAGTAGCTCACCCTTCCTCCCACAGCTTTTGCGCCACCTCGCCAAGCAGCGACCATGGCGATTTGAACCAATTGACCTCTCCGAGCCAGTTGTAGGCCAAAAATTCCATGCCCTCGCAACCCAGTTCGTACCACTGAACGTAGTACCAAGGCAGGTGGGTCGAGAGCTTGGGAGCAAAGTGGTCCACGGTGTGCCGGTGTCATTCCCGCTCAGCCCACTGGAACCACCACCGGTTGTCCAGGTCTCTATCCTAGGATAATTTATCTGCCCACTCGTTTACTTCGTTTCTGATGTACCTCGCTTGGGGCTCGATGTTGTTTAAGTAAGTTGAGCAGGATCCATAGGCGCCACATCCTTTGCATCAGCTCCGGGGTCTTGGAGCTGAAGTGGCTTAGCATCGCCACCACCGCTTGGTTGTCGCAATATTGGTGCACCACGACCTTGCCAGTGAGCTACCGCAAAAACGATTGCACGGTCTTATAGACGGCCTCCAGCTCCAGGTGGGTGATGATTGTGAAAATGGTGGAGCACGTCCGCCCAAAATCATTGCGCTGCATGCGAAGGGTTCAACACCCCGCCCCCAGTAACCAAGGAGGTGTCCGTGTGCACTTTCGCTCTAGTTTGGCTCCTCCAAATCCTGCGCTTGTTCTACTAGCTTTGAGCCGGCAACCTGAGCCACCACTCCACGTCGCTTCATGCCTGACATGTGAGCTTCACTTTTGCCCCCCACCTCCGCTTGGTGGAGATGACGATGTGTATCTCTTTGAAGAGATATAATCTGACCGGAGGCACTGCCAAGTACGTGATCAACAAAGCCCAGCAAATGCTGCTAGCCTCCAGGCGGGCAGCCACTGCCGTTGCCTCGACGCCTCGCTGACAAGTGCCTTGGCCTGCTCGTGAATCTTCTGCAGCCTCGCCGGTGTCACTCGGAATTGTCCTACCTTGAGGTCCACCTCCGATCCCAGGTGCTCCACTAGTAGTTGCGTCGACTCCCACTTCCCCTTCTTCGCGGTCCTGCCGATGCCGAGTCTCACCAAGACTCAGCTCACCAAGTCTTGCGTCTTGAGTGCCTCGATCCTTCTGCTCACCAACACTAGAACTCGTCGTTGTACGGAGCACCCTCACGCCTTGCTGGTGCTCCTCTTGCCCGCATCCGCCAGCTTGTTTGCGAGCCGCCCACCGTCGTCGATCCCATCAGGTGGTACCCGTCTTGCAGGTCGAACGTGAAGCACCAGTCGTTTGGCTTGGCGAGTCATCGCAGCTTCTTTGAGCTTCTCCATCTTGCAGAGCGTCTTCATCAGGCAGTGGGAATTTAACCACCTGAAGTCCATTACTAGACGCCACTTGTTCATCTCTGGCTTCGGCACCAGGAACACCTTGGAGAAATGACTTCTCCTTGCTCGCACCCATGCGCAACTCCCCAGACACCGTTGCATCTCTGCGTCCATCCACTCGAGTTGCCGCAAGGTAGCGACGGCCAACGACACTCCGTGATCGAAGGGCTACGGTGCCTTATCAATCCAGCAAATTTCTTTTGCTCTTCACATCTCATTGCCAACAAGCACACCGCATAGCATTTCATTAAAAATAGCTTTCTTCTTACATGCTTTTAAGTGTGTGAGAGAAAATCTCTTTTTGGAATGTCTTTTCTAGGCTGATTCACAGCTTCACATGCTTTTTAGGCTGATGCACAGCTTCTAAGGCAAAATGTTTAGAGTCTTTTGGGTTGGGTGGGTAGGGAAGGCAAAAGAACAGAGCTGCGGATTCCCACGGGCGGAACTCCTAAATACTGTCGTGTGTAAAGCCTTTAGATCTAACTCAGCTGCTGATTTTGATCTAACGGCTCAGGAAACTCTGATCGATCTACCGGCACAGAAACCTCTAAAATTCCGCAGGCTCCAATTTAACCATTTCTTTTGCTCTTCACATCTCATTGCCATGTAACAGAGATCATTAGGCACACTGCTCCGTGCCAGGCTGCCGCTGCTGCTGCTGCCGCCATCTCGGAGTGGTCCACCCGAAGTACTTCTCCATGTGCTCGTCGGGAACAGCTGCCGGGTCAATGTAGGAGTGGATGGCAGAGGACAGCTGAGACCAGCCGCCCAGGAAGCAGCACTTCTCAAGCGCCGCGCCCACAGCCCTGGCACAGGTACAAGCCCCCTTGCGGGTGCTGTGGCCAGAGAAGTGTCCCCCTTCCGGAGGGACACACCCAAGCTTCCCCAATGCCAACTGCACCCAGCCATTAGCTTGCGCCGACTGGAGCTTTCCCTGCTCCCACGGCAGCCTCCAGTAGCTGCCCTGCACCTCCGAGCCCGTCACCGGGCGATGCCCCCAACAGGCATCCCGCACCTGTTGCCAGTGCTGCAGGAGCCGCACAAGCCCCGCCACCCCCGCCGCGGGGATGGTGAGCCTCCTCCTGAGGCGCACGTGCCCCCTGCCTTTCTCCTTGTGGAGAACCACGGAGATGTCCTCACCTGTGATGCTGATGTGCTCCCTGCGCATGGAGACGCCCGTCTCCGGCCGGCCGAAGGTGACGAAGGCAAACACCACGTAGGTGCACGCCCTGAGCAGCTCCGTAGCTGCCCGGCCCACCGGCTCCAGCCCCAGCCCGTGCGCGTGCACTGCCGAGACATGCCTGGCAGGCAGCCAGGTCCGCACCGTCTGCTCCTCACCCGCGGCTTCAGCCGCCTGCACCTGGAGGCGGGCCATGCCCTTCACTGCTCTGGAGATCGCCCGGCCCCTGGCAGGCCCGGGGAACCCCATGTCCTCGTGGTAGTTGTTGATGGCGGATAGGTAGGGCTGCATGTTGGACGCCTGCACTGTGCCCTTGTCCAGCATGTGAGCAATGTACAGCCTCACCGTGGCCCCCGTTGCCGGAAGCCACTGTCTGCCCTCCGCCTCACAGAACGCCATGAAGGCCCGAGCCTTCGGCCGGTAGTTGCCCACCGTCTTGCCGCCCAATGCTGCCCCCTGCATCTGCACTGCCAGCTCAGTGAGGGAGCTGTCCCCCAACTCTCCTCTCCAGCGCTCCTGAAGCGCCGCATCCCAGCTAGTCACCTCCTGCACCGCTGCCGGGAGCACCTCATACCTCTCCTTGCTCATGTCCAGGTCCTCCTTGTCACCATCCTCGTAGGCAATGTGGGTTAGGCCGTCCGACCCCGTGTCACCCACGGTACCGGTGTACCAGGCATCATCCTGGGGCCAGTACACCTTCACCTTGAGGCCACTCGCCAGCCCCGCCTGTGGCGCCTGCCCGGCTGCCCGCCTCCCATCCTGCAGGTAATGGCTCACCGGGAGGCGGAGATGCGGAACATGATGCCGTCCCAACCTGAGGCCCCGAGCAGCTCGGACCCTCCTAGCCGGCTGGGAGTAAAGAGGTCCCTGCCCCGGGGCAAGATCACCACCTCGTCGGCCATGGCCTCCAGCTGCTGGAACCACATCTGCCCCGGCCAGTAGGGCGCCACCACCGTGGCGGCGCACTTCTCCTCCCGCAGCTTGTGCGCCACCTCGTCGAGGAGGGACCACGGGGGGTTGACCCAATTGACCTCTCCTAGCCAGGAAAAGGCCAAAGAGTCCACGCCCTCGCACCCCGGGTCGTGCCACTGTGCGTAGTAGCGCGGCAGCTGGGCGGAGAGCTCCGAGGCGAAGCGGTCCACGGTGTGCTGGTGCCATTCCCGCTCCGCCCACTGAAACCACCTGCGGTTCAGCCGCCAGTCGTCCAGGTCCCGGTCCCGAGACAAGCGGTCGGCCCACTCGTTTGCCTCGCTTCTGATGTACCTCGCCTGGAGCTCGATGTCGTTTAAGTCCAGCAGGATCCACAGGCGCCGCATCCGCCGCATCAGCTCCGGGTTGCGCGACGTGAAGTGCGAGAGCATGGCCACCACCGCCTGGTTGTCGCAGTAGAGGCGCACCACCTTGCCGGTGAGCTCTCTCAGGAAGGATTGCACCGTCTTGTACACGGCCTCCAACTCCAGGTGCGTGATGTGTAGATGCCGTAGCTCGTCGGACCAGAATCCTCTTGCCGCGTGCTTGAGGTTCAGCACCCCGCCCCATGCGAACAGAGACGCGTCGGTGTGCACCTTCGCTCTCGTGGGGCTGCGCCAGATCTTGCGACCGTTCCACCGGCTCTGAGCCGGCAGCCTGAGCCACCACTCGATGTCGCTCCACGCCTGCCGTGTGAGCTTCACCTTCGCGCCCCATCCCCGCCTCGTGGAGAGCACGAAGTGGAGCTCCCTGAGATACAATCTCGCCGGAGGGACTGCCAGATACACAGACTGGCAGAGCCCCGTGAACGCTGCCAGCTTCCGAGCTGGGAGCCACCTCCGCTGTCGCGACGCCTCGCTGAGAAGCGCCTTGGACTGCAGGTGAATCTTCTGCAGCCTCGCCGGTGTCACGCGGAACTGTCCCGCCTTGAGGTCCACCTCTAGCCCGAGGTGCTCCACCAGCTGCGTCGGCTCCCATTGCCCCTTCTTCTCGTTGCGCGACAATCCGAGTCTCACCAAGACCCGGGATGTCAGCTCGCGCGCCCTGAGCGCCTCGATCCTGCTGCTTAGCAGCAACAGGAAGTCGTCCATGTAAGGGAGCACCCGCGCCCCCTGCTGATGCTCCTCGCGGCCGCATCCTCCAGCTCGTCTTCGAACTGCCCAACGTCGTCGCACCTTGCTTCCACTTTGCAGCTTCCGCACCTCCCGCCGATCCTCCGCGGATCTCGGAGAGCGCAGGCACTCCACGAGCACCTTCATGACCTTGACGAAGATTCGTGGCGAGTCGTTCCAGCCGAAGGGAAGGGCGCCGCACTGGAATAACTCCCCCCGCACGTCGAACTGCATGTACTCCTGGAAGGCGGGGTCGATCCCCACGACGTGGTAACCGTCCTGGAGGTCGAAGCTGAAGCACCAGTCGTTCGGCTTGGCGAGCCGACGCAGCTTCTTCAACGTCTCCATCTTGCAGCGAGATTTGACGCAGTGAGCGTTCAACCAGCGGAAGTCCATCACAAGACGCCACTTGTTCGTCCCCGGCTTCGGCACCAGGAACACTCGGGATACGTGTCGTCGCCTCCTCGCTCGCACCCATGCGCCCGTTTTGAGACACCGCTCGGTCTCTGCGGCCATCCACTCCAGCTGCGGAGGGGTGGCGTCGCCCAACGACACTCCGTGATCGAAAGGCAGAGGCGCCTTGTCGACCCAGCGCATCTTTGCCCCTTTGCTGATCCACTGCATTACCTCTGAGTTCGCGCCAGCTGCGCGCCATGCCCCCCTTCTGCTCCGCACCCTTTCCTGCAGGGTGGGCTCTTTCCGTTGAACGCCCCGAGGGGCGGAAGGCGTCCAACCTTTCCGTGATCGGAAAGTTAGGTCTGGGCTTGGGCGCCTCGCCCAAGCCCTGACCCTTTACCTCCCTTGCCGCTGCCGCGGCCACCTTCACCTTTTCCAGCGCCTTTGCCCTTGCTTGCTTGACGGTCACGAAAAGTCGAAACTTTGGCGCTGGCCTTGGCGTGCGTGTTCATCACTGCCTTCGCCTTCGTGGTGTCGAATTCCTTCAACCACTTCGTGAGCACTGAGTCGCTCACCAACCCGTCGCTGCCTGCGTACACCTTCTCCTCGATGAAGGCCAACTTCGCCCGCAACGCCTCAGCTCCGCCGTGCGACGTAGCATCAGACTCCATGCTCGCTCTGAGCTGCAACATGGTGTAACGGTTGCTCAGGAGCGAAAAAACGCCCTTAAACGTGTTGTGCGCTGCGAAAACGCGCTCACTCAATTCCTCCACCGTTGGGGGGTCCTTTTCATCTTGACACCAGTCCAGGGTCACCTCGGAAAACGCAATCGCATCGTGCATGTACGACAGCGCAGGGGCAAGCACCAACTGCTCGTAACGCATGGACGAGTTGGTGCGTTTGGAGAGGGCGTCGTAGGTCTTGTCGTTGTACAAGTCGTACATCTGCGGCATGTCCGTCTCCAGTGTTGCAGGTCTCGCAGGGAACGGATTCCCTTCAACGTGTGGAACATACGGGAGCTTTTTTAATACCTCCAACTCCGCGTCTCCGCTCTGAGCGGAACCACCATCCTGCGAAGCGGCTTTCGCTGCCGCCTCCTCCGCGACTTCAACTCTCGCTGCGAGAGTCTCCATCTGCTTCATCATGAGCTTCATCATTTCGCCCTGTTGCTCCAACAGGACTTCCATCCCGGACTTCGCAGCCGGTTGTCCAGCCGCGCCGGCATTGTTCTCCGGCGCGCTTTGCTCACCTTCTTGATCGTTCATTGTAGTAGGTCGTCAAGGGTTTAAACTTCCACAGTAACGTTAAAATGTGGGGTAAAATTTTTTGCAGTGTGCCGCACTAAGAATTTCTCCGCGAGGAAAAAATTTCTTGTGAAGTTCTTTTGCGAAGGCAAAAGAACAGAGCTGCGGATTCCCACGGGCGGAACTCCTAAATACTGTCGTGTGTAAAGCCTTTAGATCTAACTCAGCTGCTGATTTTGATCTAACGGCTCAGGAAACTCTGATCGATCTACCGGCACAGAAACCTCTAAAATTCCGCAGGCTCCAATCTAACCATAATCACACCCCTATTGATCCACTGCAACATGCACCTCTCCGTTTAAACCAACTGCGCGCCATGTCCCTCTTCTGCTCCGTACCTTCTCCTCTAAGGGGGGCTCTCTTCGCTGAACGCCCCGAGGGGCGGCGGATGCCCAACGCTTTCCGAAGTGGAAAGTTCGTTATGGGATTGGGCACTGCAACCAATCCCTAAACCCCTACCTCCCTTGCTGCCGCCGCACCCGCATTCATCTTTGCTAGCTCCGCTGCCATCGCTTTTTGCTGCTCCATGACGGTCACTTAAAGTCAAAATTTTGGCGCTGGCTTTGGCGTGCGTGATCATCACATCTTTTACCTTCCGGGCGTCGAACTCCTTCAGCCACTTCCACAACACTTAGCCGGTCACGAGCCCGTCTATTCCCGCGTACACCTTTTCCTCAATGAAAGCGAGCCTCGCCCGCAGCGCCTCTGTCTCACCGTGCACTGCGCCGTCCGCCTCCATGCTCGCCCTGAGCTGGATCATGGTGTAGCGGATACTGAGGAGAGCATCTCAGAAGAATCTCGAGCGTAACACCGTATATATTCATAGTAACCTTGTAAATTTTATACTAGAGTAGTTATTTTGAGGAGACCGATCGATCTATCGGGACGGTTTTTCACATAACTTGATGTACACGTGGCAAAGCCTATGTTACTCAGGGACGTCGTACATTTCCCACGTGTATGTATGGATATATAGGAAACCCTCCCGATAGGTCGATGCAACTTCTAAAAAAATAGTACTCCAACACCCCACATTTACATTTCTAATAATAATAGCATGCCGTTGAATTAACTTGATAAGGATTCACTGACATACACTGTCATATCGTAATCCTGTGGTTGTCTGTTCTGTTTATTTCTTTCAGTGCGATATATACCGTAAAGATTAATGATGCTGACGAGTTTATGTATTGATGATACCGAGAATAAAATAAATAGTATATGGGGGAAAAGCGTTGTACGCCATACTTGTCGGTGTAGATATCAACCATTTGAGGTATGTCCGTCTCTAAAGTCGCGGGTTGCGGTGGGAATAGATTCCTTGCGACGTGGGGCTAGACGGGATCTGTCATGATCATTCCTCGATTCTCAAAAATAAAATAAAATAAAGACACCATTTAACTGGTGTGGGCTGGATTTTAAAGGGAGCCTTTCCCTTTCCACCCCCCACCGCTATTAAGTTTTGATGTGTACTGCACTGTCATACAAAGCGGGAAACCCGGTCTGCACTCGGTCGGTCTAACCCCCTATTGAAGCCGAAGGCAAGGGCTAAACAGATGTCTGAACCGCAGTCTCTAGGCAGGATTAGTTTTGGAGCGGTTAAAGTTCTTTAGACAGCAGGGGTCTAGGCAAACAGATCAGAACTTGCAAGCGGTGGTCTAAGGTGGTGTGAGATCCTGAGCAGTCCTCGACTGATCGGGTTCTCAGGATTATGGGTAAGCCGTCCCCCGCGGTTCCACGGGTCCTCTGGATCCTCTCACCGCAAAAACAGCACAGATTCCGCCGCTGAAAAAACCTTCTTGGGAAAAGCGGCTCGATTGGAGTGCTGGCACCATACTATCCGAGGAAAAACAAAGCGTGAGGTCCAACAAACGACAAACTGTCTCTGACTTCAGTTACAGGAAGGAGTTGCCCCACCCAGTTAAGCGGTCGCCTGATCTATGGATCGAGTAAAGTGGATTCTTCGCGATGCCCTTCTTACAGAAAATAAGGTGTCTGATAAAAGTGTCTCCACTGTTCCAAGTAAACATTGTTATCGGTCATAACCTTTGAACATGGATCGCCCCTCAGGGCTGAGTGAAGTCGAACGCTGCAAAGATTCTGTCGCCTGTTTGTCTACAGCAGGCACTGACTCTGAGCGTTTTCTGTACTCCTCCTTTTTCCACGTAAAAGCTCTTTTTGCCTTGGGATTTTTCCGATTGCCCTTGTCGCCAGTGCTCCCCTTAGCTCGTTTTCTTCCTGTAGACTGTGGCCCTAAGGCCACATGGGATGAAGTTGCGGCTGGTGTCACCGGTTCTGCTTCAACAAACTCAACAACTGACGATGCGCGAGGTCCTGCCTGCAAAGTCGTGTCTGAATTCTGTTTCTGCAAGGGCGTCTTCACACAAGATGTGGGAGGGTCTGTTGGCTCTGTGTCACTTTTTTCAGCACGTTCCTTTCCCTTGCGTGATGTCCGAAGCTGCTTGCGTCTGAGGGTTTTTGCGCTGGGACCCTTACACGATGTGGTTCCTACAGCTTCCTGTGAGCGCACAGATTCTTCACTTTCCTTATTTGAGATTAGGGCCCTTTCTGCTGTGGCAACTGTCGCTTTTGCTTTCGTTTCCACTAGCCTAATGGTCTCGAGCAGATTTTTCGTCAATACTTGCGAGTCAGTGAGTGTCGATGAGAGCGATTCCACAGGCTGTGAGCGTAAATACTCACTCGAAAGCGTGGCATACTTTCCCTTCGATAATTTTAACAAGTGCAGGGCAGATGAACACCTCCCAACACCTGTCGCAACTGTATCTCTAGGCTCGCAAAAAGCGGTTCAGTCGGCTGATTTTTACGACCAGATTTTTGAACCATACTGAACGCTGCTCGTCTCAAAACGCGTATCAAAATACACCTGAAAAATACAGTAATAAAACCATACGAGCGAAAAAAATGCCACTCATTATCATAAATTTATCGTAATAAAAGAACAATAGAGGCGGCTGTAATTTTTTCGGAGAGGTGCATGCGCTTGCCGGTCGGCGAAAAAAAGTCTCGATTCTCATTAGTTAATCAGAAATTGGAAGCTCGTGAGATCTCGAATTTGGGTGGGTCTGCCAAAACGGGAGAGCTGCACTCTCACTGTTCCAATACGAGGAGCGCATCAACGCAAACGAAATCCGAAGCGCCTTGACTCATCTTGCTTCGAATTTCTGTGGTGCGCGGGATGCTTACAAACTGCAACATTGCGAGGTAACTTCAGCGCGTAAACGCCAAAACCTTGTTGGGTCACGTGTATACAATTTTTTGACTTTATAGGCGTGATCCCAAATGCAAGAGAAACTTTTGCATCGCGCCAAAGGAGGCCTTTGCGGTGAGGCACCCACGCCTGATTGCAAGGCGTCGCTATCTGAGTACGTGGGCCTTTCCGTGCAGAATCTAGCTAGGAATGAAGCTAAGGTCACCCCCAATGGTCGTCAACTGCATGCGGGCAGATGCGGCTGATGGGATGACCGCATATGGGCTAAAATGACCATTTTCGAATTTTTCAGAGCCCCTTTTGACTCAGGGGTCCAAACTAACCTTTGAAAACTTCTCCTAAATAACCCAGACAGTGACGAGACCCGCATCCGATCGTTTTTCTGCCCCTTGGAAATCCGGAAATTGTGTCGCAAGTGAAAATATTCCGCTATGGCACGGATTTTAGAGTGGTGGAAACGTCCAAATCGCAATTGATCGCGTGATGGCGTCTCTACTGGGGCACGTACGGCAACTACCGTAGAGCCTCCAACTCGGTGATCTCAAAGGCTTATTACTTCAGCAATATGTTTAAATTGGAACACAGTGGAATTTTAGTGGTTTCTGCCACGTGTAGATCAAATGACCCGTGTCATGCTTTGCAACTTTAGTGACGGTTCGTGTCACGTGTAGTAGGCACATAAACTAGACAAAAAGCCCGTGAAGCTACATCGGCTTCAGCTCTGTTCTTTTGCCTTTGGTAAAAGAACTCCACGAAAATATTTCCTTCTGGGATATTTTCTGTGCGGCACACTGCAAGTACTGTATTCAATCCCTTACTTCTGTACAAGTAAGCAATCAGGAACCTGCACCAGCACAATGACTGGTAGCACAGACAGCCGGCAACCAGGGGATCCTGAGCCTCTACAAAGTGGTGGGGGTACCCCGGGTACTACTGTAAATCCTCCGGCGACGTCGCTGGAGGTGCAGCTGCTGCTTCAACGGATGAGGCACCAGCAAGAGGCCCACGATGCGGCCATGAAGACCCAAACAGCGGCGAGGATGCAGCAAGATCTGCAGACTCAGCTGCTGGCAGAGCAAATCAGTGCTCTACGGGCCGACGCTGAGAAAGCTCGGTCTGACAAGGAAGAGGCCACGGCAGCGACGACGTCGACTGGCGATGCAGAGCTGGAGAAGCTCGACTTCCTTACTGTCCTTACGCGGCAGTGTATCCCTTTCCGACGCGCTGACGGACTTTATGCCCAAGTTGTTCGACCTGTACGGGGACAAGACGCTCGCGGCGTTGAGCAAAAAGTCCAACTCCTTCATGAAGTACGAGCAGGTGGTGTTGGGACCAGCACTCGCGTATTTCCACGACGCGATCGTCTACGAGGAGGCCACGATGGACCTTCTGCAGAACCTGCCAGAAGCCAAGTACACCCCGTTCCTGGAGTTTCTTTTGCTCTTCACATCTCATTGCCAACAGGCACACTGCATAGCATTTCATTAAAAATAGCTTTCTTCTTACATGCTTTTAAGTGTGTGAGAGAAAATCTCTTTTTGGAATGTCTTGTCTAGGCTGATTCACAGCTTCACATGCTTTTTAGGCTGATGCACAGCTTCTAAGGCAAAATGTTTAGAGTCTTTTGGGTTGGGTGGGTAGGGAAGGCAAAAGAACAGAGCTGCGGATTCCCACGGGCGGAACTCCTAAATACTGTCGTGTGTAAAGCCTTTAGATCTAACTCAGCTGCTGATTTTGATCTAACGGCTCAGGAAACTCTGATCGATCTACCGGCACAGAAACCTCTAAAATTCCGCAGGCTCCAATTTAACCATTTCTTTTGCTCTTCACATCTCATTGCCATGTAACAGAGATCATTAGGCACACTGCCCCGTGCCAGGCTGCCGCTGCTGCTGTTGTCGCCATCTCGGAGTGGTCCACCCGAAGTACTTCTCCATGTGCTCGTCGGGAACAGCTGCCGGGTCAATGTAGGAGTGGATGGCAGAGGACAGCTGAGACCACCCGCCCAGGAAGCAGCACTTCTCAAGCGCCGCGCCCACAGCCCTGGCACAGGTACAAGCCCCCTTGCGGGTGCTGTGGCCAGAGAAGTGTCCCCCTTCCGGAGGGACACACCCAAGCTTCCCCAATGCCAACTGCACCCAGCCATTAGCTTGCGCCGACTGGAGCTTTCCCTGCTCCCACGGCAGCCTCCAGTAGCTGCCCTGCACCTCCGAGCCCGTCACCGGGCGATGCCCCCAACAGGCATCTCGCACCTGTTGCCAGTGCTGCAGGAGCCGCACAAGCCCCGCCACCCCCGCCGCGGGGATGGTGAGCCTCCTCCTGAGGCGCACGTGCCCCCTGCCTTTCTCCTTGTGGAGAACCACGGAGATGTCCTCACCTGTGATGCTGATGTGCTCCCTGCGCATGGAGACGCCCGTCTCCGGCCGGCCGAAGGTGACGAAGGCAAACACCACGTAGGTGCACGCCCTGAGCAGCTCCGTAGCTGCCCGGCCCACCGGCTCCAGCCCCAGCCCGTGCGCGTGCACTGCCGAGACATGCCTGGCAGGCAGCCAGGTCCGCACCGTCTGCTCCTCACCCGCGGCTTCAGCCGCCTGCACCTGGAGGCGGGCCATGCCCTTCGCTGCTCTGGAGATCGCCCGGCCCCTGGCAGGCCCGGGGAACCCCATGTCCTCGTGGTAGTTGTTGATGGCGGATAGGTAAGGCTGCATGTTGGACGCCTGCACTGTGCCCTTGTCCAGCATGTGAGCAATGTACAGCCTCACCGTGGCCCCCGTTGCCGGAAGCCACTGTCTGCCCTCCGCCTCACAGAACGCCATGAAGGCCCGAGCCTTCGGCCGGTAGTTGCCCACCGTCTTGCCGCCCAATGCTGCCCCCTGCATCTGCACTGCCAGCTCAGTGAGGGAGCTGTCCCCCAACTCTCCTCTCCAGCGCTCCTGAAGCGCCGCATCCCAGCTAGTCACCTCCTGCACCGCTGCCGGGAGCACCTCGTACCTCTCCTTGCTCATGTCCAGGTCCTCCTTGTCACCATCCTCGTAGGCAATGTGGGTTAGGCCGTACGACCCCGTGTCACCCACGGTACCGGTGTACCAGGCATCATCCTGGGGCCAGTACACCTTCACCTTCAGGCCACTCGCCAGCCCCGCCTGTGGCGCCTGCCCGGCTGCCCGCCTCCCATCCTGCAGGTAATGGCTCACCGGGAGGCGGAGATGCGGAACATGATGCCGTCCCAACCTGAGGCCCCGAGCAGCTCGGACCCTCCTAGCCGGCTGGGAGTAAAGAGGTCCCTGCCCCGGGGCAAGATCACCACCTCGTCGGCCATGGCCTCCAGCTGCTGGAACCACATCTGCCCCGGCCAGTAGGGCGCCACCACCGTGGCGGCGCACTTCTCCTCCCGCAGCTTGTGCGCCACCTCGTCGAGGAGGGACCACGGGGGGTTGACCCAATTGACCTCTCTCCTAGCCAGGAAAAGGCCAAAGAGTCCACGCCCTCGCACCCCGGGTCGTGCCACTGTGCGTAGTAGCGCGGCAGCTGGGCGGAGAGCTCCGAGGCGAAGCGATCCACGGTGTGCTGGTGCCATTCCCGCTCCGCCCACTGAAACCACCTGCGGTTCAGCCGCCAGTCGTCCAGTTCCCGGTCCCGAGACAAGCGGTCGGCCCACTCGTTTGCCTCGCTTCTGATGTACCTCGCCTGGAGCTCGATGTCGTTTAAGTCCAGCAGGATCCACAGGCGCCGCATCCACCGCATCAGCTTCGGGTTGCGCGACGTGAAGTGCGAGAGCATGGCCACCACCGCCTGGTTGTCGCAGTAGAGGCGCACCACCTTGCCGGTGAGCTCTCTCAGGAAGGATTGCACCGTCTTGTACACGGCCTCCAACTCCAGGTGCGTGATGTGTAGGTGCCGTAGCTCGTCGGACCAGAATCCTCTTGCCGCGTGCTTGAGGTTCAGCACCCGCCCCATGCGAACAGAGACGCGTCGGTGTGCACCTTCGCTCTCGTGGGGTTGCGCCAGATCTTGCGACCGTTCCACCGGCTCTGAGCCGGCAGCCTGAGCCACCACTCGATGTCGCTCCACGCCTGCCGTGTGAGCTTCACCTTCGCGCCCCATCCCCGCCTCGTGGAGAGCACGAAGTGGAGCTCCCTGAGATACAATCTCGGAGGGACTGCCAGATACACAGACTGGCAGAGCCCCGTGAACGCTGCCAGCTTCCGAGCTGGGAGCCACCTCCGCTGTCGCGACGCCTCGCTGAGAAGCGCCTAGGACTGCAGGTGAATCTTCTGCAGCCTCGCCGGTGTCACGCGGAACTGTCCCGCCTTGAGGTCCACCTCGAGCCCGAGGTGCTCCACCAGCTGCGTCGGCTCCCATTGCCCCTTCTTCTCGTTGCGTGACAATCCGAGTCTCACCAAGACCCGAGATGTCAGCTCGCGCGCCCTGAGCGCCTCGATCCTGCTGCTTAGCAGCAACAGGAAGTCGTCCATGTAAGGGAGCACCCGCGCCCCTTGCTGATGCTCCTCGCGGCCGCATCCTCCAGCTCGTCTTCGAACTGCCCAACGTCGTCGCACCTTGCTTCCACTTTGCAGCTTGCGCACCTCCCGCCGATCCTCCGCGGATCTCGGAGAGCGAAGGCACTCCACGAGCACCTTCATGACCTTGACAAAGATTCGTGGCGAGTCGTTCCAGCCGAAGGGAAGGGCGCCGCACTGGAATAACTCCCCCCGCACGTCGAACTGCATGTACTCCTGGAAGGCGGGGTCGATCCCCACGACATGGTACCCGTCCTGGAGGTCGAAGCTGATGCACCAGTCGTTCGGCTTGGCGAGCCGACGCAACTTCTTGAGGGTCTCCATCTTGCACCGCGACTTCACGCAATGCGCGTTCAGCCAGCGAAAGTCCATCACAAGACGCCACTTGTTCGTCCCCGGCTTCGGCACCAGGAACACTCGGGATACGTGTCGTCGCCTTCTCGCTCGCACCCATGCGCCCGTTTTGAGACACCTCTCCGTCTCTGCGGACATCCACTCCAGCTGCTGAGGGGTGGCGTCGGCCAGAGACACTCCGTGATCGAAAGGCTTGGGCGCCTTGTCGACCCAACGCATCTTGGCCCCTTTGGTGATCCACTCCATCACCTCGGAGTTCGCGCCAGCTGCGCGCCATGCCCCCCTTCGACTCCGCACCCTTTCCTGTAGGGTGGGCTCTTTCCGTTGGACGCCCCGAGGGGCGGAAGGCGTCCAACCTTTCCGTGATCGGAAAGTTAGGTCTGGGCTTGGGCGCCTCGCCCAAGCCCTGACCCTTTACCTCCCTTGCCGCTGCCGCGGCCACCTTCACCTTTTCCAGCGCCTTTGCCCTTGCCTGCTTGACGGTCACGAAAAGTCGAAACTTTGGCGCTGGCCTTGGCGTGCGTGTTCATCACTGCCTTCGCCTTCGTGGTGTCGAATTCCTTCAACCACTTCGTGAGCACTGAGTCGCTCACCAACCCGTCGCTGCCTGCGTACACCTTCTCCTCGATGAAGGCCAACTTCGCCCGCAACGCCTCAGCTCCGCCGTGCGACGTAGCATCAGACTCCATGCTCGCTCTGAGCTGCAACATGGTGTAACGGTTGCTCAGGAGCGAAAAAACGCCCTTAAACGTGTTGTGCGCTGCGAAAACGCGCTCACTCAATTCCTCCACCGTTGGGGGGTCCTTTTCATCTTGACACCAGTCCAGGGTCACCTCGGAAAACGCAATCGCATCGTGCATGTACGACAGCGCAGGGGCAAGCACCAACTGCTCGTAACGCATGGACGAGTTGGTGCGTTTGGAGAGGGCGTCGTAGGTCTTGTCGTTGTACAAGTCGTACATCTGCGGCATGTCCGTCTCCAGTGTTGCAGGTCTCGCAGGGAACGGATTCCCTTCAACGTGTGGAACATTCGGGAGCTTTTTTAATGCCTCCAACTCCGCGTCTCCGCTCTGAGCGGAACCACCATCCTGCGAAGCGGCTTTCGCTGCCGCCTCCTCCGCGACTTCAACTCTCGCTGCGAGAGTCTCCATCTGCTTCATCATGAGCTTCATCATTTCGCCCTGTTGCTCCAACAGGACTTCCATCCCGGACTTCGCAGCCGGTTGTCCAGCCGCGCCGACATTGTTCTCCGACGCGCTTTGCTCACCTTCTTGATCGTTCATTGTAGTAAGTCGTCAAGGGTTTAAACTTCCACAGTAACGTTAAAATGTGGGGTAAAATTTTTTGCAGTGTGCCGCACTAAGAATTTCTCCGCGAGGAAAAATTTCTTGTGAAGTTCTTTTGCGAAGGCAAAAGAACAGAGCTGCGGATTCCCACGGGCGGAACTCCTAAATACTGTCGTGTGTAAAGCCTTTAGATCTAACTCAGCTGCTGATTTTGATCTAACGGCTCAGGAAACTCTGATCGATCTACCGGCACAGAAACCTCTAAAATTCCGCAGGCTCCAATTTAACCAGAACTCTGGGACCGGATGCTGCGTGGACACAACACCAAGAAGGGTGTTTACGGGCTGTTTTGTAACCGCTACACCATGATTGGATATCGTTCGATGCTTGAGGGCGACAACGAGGCTCACGGTGGAGCGGATGTTGTGCGGGCGAAGTTGGCGTTCATGGAGCATAAGATTTACGCCGGCACGGAGGGCACGGTGGCGGATACCATCCTGACGAAGTGGCTAGCCGAATTTGACAACTCCAAGGCCAAGTCGGTGATGACGGCGACAGCGAAGCAGGCGGTGGGTGCGGCAAGCCGAGCACAACGCAGCGACCACCGAGTTGGAGGTGGTCGTGGAGGAGATCAAGCTCCTCCTCCGAATTCCCCGGGTAAGGGCGGCAAGCCCGCGCAATCAATACGGTTCATTGGACTCTGCCAGACATGTACCTGGTAGTTAGCCCTGAGCACGTTTTGCGGTTTTTTTTGCCCATTTTTCTTTTTCTTTTTTCGCGCAAAGTCCCCTATTTTCGTGTATTTTTCGCACGAATTTCGCGGCCGTATGAATTTTCAAAAAAACAAAAATTAACCAAATTACCACACATATAGACATATACGGTAATATTTGGTTGTATGCGGTAGAGGGCGTAGAGAGCCGCTAGAGACATGCACATATTTGTAAGGCAGGAAGCCACAAATCACATAATTCTTCCATTTCATTTTTATGATATTATTAGTTTATTACTAGGCAAGTATGTGGGGTACACGATTGAGCTTTTGCAAGGACCCAGGAGCTCAAGGCCGAGGACCCAGGCTAGTGACAATTCATGGCACCAAGGAGGATTATGCAAATCAAACTGCTTGTGCACATTCTGCACTTTCACGACTGCAGTGTTCACACAATCACAATATCGCAAGTGTCATCCTGATCCATGCTCGATGAGAAGAGTGGAAGAGAGTAAGACCGCCACAAGAACAAGAATTATGAAAGGCGACTACAATATAGGCGAGGGGCAAATCTTGGCCAAGGCGCGAGCGCCAGCGTTTGAACATGTTTGAATGCTCTCAATTCAATCTCGTGGCATACATGACACAGGGTCGAGGGGGGGATTTTTTTAAAATTGGTGCAATATATGCGAAATCCCACCCCCCCTCCTCTCTTCCTATTTTTCGCAAATTTCCCCCCTATTTTTTGCGAGATTTTCGCATTTCGCAAACCCTCCTATTTTTCGCAAAACATTTCGCGAAAAACTTGCTCAGGGCTACTGGTTGTCCCTACGGCGAGGCTGTACCTTCGAGAGCTTTACTTCGTGCTAGGCAAGAAGAGCAGTTGGGGATCTAAGGTGAAGCTGACGAGGCAAGCCTGGGGAGACCTACAATGGTGGGCCAAGCTACCGGCGACGAGTCGGTGGAATGGGCGCAAGATCTGATGGAGTCCGACGATGGCGAAGCTGCACACCGAATCCTCCTTGTTTCCTTGGGGAGGGGTGCTGAACCTGAAGAAGGAGGCACGCGGGTTCTGGAGCGACGAGCTTCGGAAGCTGCACATCACCCACCTCGAGCTCGAGGCGGTCTACAAGACGGTCAGATCGTTCCTCTCTGGGCTAGAGGGGAAGGTAGTACGGCTGTACTGCGACAACCAGGCTGTGGTGGCGATGCTCTCGCACTTCACGTCACGAAACCCGGAGCTGATGCGACGTATGCGGAAGCTCTGGTTGCTCATCCTCGACTTACACGACATCAAGTTGCAGGCGAGGTACATCCGCAGCGAAGCCAACGAGTGGGCGGATCGGCTGTCGCGAGACAAGGACCTCGACGACTGGAGGATCAACACGAGGTGGTTCAAGTACGGCGAGGAGCAGTGGGGCGAGCACTCCATGGACCGCTTCGCCTCCGAGATCTCGGCCCAGCTGCCGAGGTACTACAGCGCCTGGCACGACCCGGGCTGCGAGGGGGTGGACTCGCTGGCGTACGATTGGCGGGGGGAGCACAACTGGGTGAATCCTCCGTGGGGCCTACTGGACGAGGTGGCTCACAAGTTGCGAGAAGAAGGAGCAGCGGCGACGGTGGTGGCACTGTACTGGCCGGGGCAATCGTGGTTCCGAGAGCTGGAGGCGCTGGCTGCGGAGGTGGTGATCGTGCCCCGGCGCAGGGACCTCTTCACTCCCAGCAGGCTTGGAGGGTCCGAGCTGCTCGGAGCCTCAAGCTGGGGCGCAGTCTTGTTTCACATCCCAAGCTCCCAGTGAGTGCTCACTGGAGAGCGGAGGGTGTGGGGACAGGACAAATCGACGAAGAGATCAACAAGCCAGAAGAAGAGGTGAGACCCGGTTGCAAAATAGAGGTATTTTGGCCGGAGGAGCAGGCGTGGTACCCCGGGATCGTGGGGGCCACAGGTGAAGATGGAAGAACGAAGATCGAGTACGACGACGGTGACGAGGAGAACGTCGTGCTGAAGGAGGAGAAATATCGATTATTTCCCTCAGAAAATGAAGAAGAACAGCCGCAGTAGCGGGCGACAGCGACTCCGTGGAAGACTGCACTGCTGAGACACTCGACGGAGAAGCTTGGTGGCAACCAGCACTCCGACACAGCAACCGAGATGCAGGCAGCGGCGCTGGAGAAATCGACAGCCGACAACTACGAGCGGCACTGGAAGAAGTTCGTGAAGTTCTGCACAGAGGAGAACTTACAGTGGCTGCCGGCGACAACAGCCATCATGCAGCTGTACATGGCCGCGCTACAAAAATCAGGTACGGTGAAGGGCACCTCCCTTCAGCCGTACCTGTAGGCCATCAACTGCTTCCACGAGGACTTCAGCTTTCAGGGGCCGGCGAAGGGCCGGGCTGTCATACGTGCTATGAAGGGCATGCCGGCGATGCAGACAGCGGTAGCGGAGCACAAGAATGTCACTCAGACGGTGAGGACTTATTTGCCGGCCTCGGCAGTAAGGTGCGTGCACAAAGCTGCTTTTCAGTTGCCTCTTGCGACTGAAGAGCAACGGAAGCTCTTCCGGGCTTGTGTGTACGTTGTTGTGGCGTTCGTAACGTTCGGCAGACCGCAGACAGGCACGGCGATGCTGCGGGCGAGCTTCCTGAGGGACAGCAACGGACTCTCGATCGTGCTCGAGAAGGAAAAAGGCAAGAACCACCTCTTGTGTAATCCCACGGGGGGGTGGCAGAGCTGCACGAGCTGCTCGATCGGTGGGAGCAGACTCGGGATGAAGACTGGTTGCAGGCTGCTTCGACAAGTACAGCAAGCGCAGTAGACACGGCCAGCTGCTGGAGGCTGCCGTGTGACAAGAAGAAGCAGTTCAAGACCGTTGATGCGAACGAGTGGACTGTTTGTGCCTTGGGGCACGTGGGGTGTGTCCCTCCGGAAGGGGGGTATTACACAGCCCACTGCACCCAAAAGGGTGCCACTACATGCTCACGTGCAGTGGGAGTAGTGATGGGAAAAGTATGCTTCTTCGGGGGTTGGGTGCAGCTGTCTTCGGCAGTACACGCCTACATCGACCCCACAGCAGTAGCAGACGCCGGCATAGTCTACTACTTCGGGTGGTTGACACCGGGATGGCAGCGGACAGCCGCACCGATGGAGAAGGAGAGTGCCGGCACAAATCTCTGAAGACATGGCAATGATCCGTGTGCAAAAGAAATGTTTAAATTGGAACACAGTGGAATTTTAGTGGTTTCTGCCACGTGTAGATCAAATGACCCGTGCCATGCTTTGCAGCTCTAGTGACGGTTCGTGCCATGTGTAGTAGGCACTGCAACTAGACAAAAAGCCCGTGAAGCTACATCAGCTTCAGCTCTGTTCTTTTGCCTTCCCTATCCACCCATCCCAGGAATCTCTGTTCACTTTGCAGGGGTGTATTTCAAAGAAATACATCCATCAAAATAGACTTTCACTAACTTTGGTAAGTCTGGCTGGTAGCTTAGACAGCACCGGTCAGACAAAAGCTATTTTTGTGCAATGGATGGCCCTTCGGGGCAGGCAGTGTGCCTTTTGGCAATGATCCGTGTGCAAAAGAAATCAAGTAACGGCGGGAAATTCTAATTGCAATGAAAATACATCAATTGAGGTGAGGCAATACCCTCGAGGACTTCGCACAGCCTGAGTTCGTGGTTGGATATCACGATATCGGCATCGAGCCACTAGAAAAAATCAAGCCCAGTGCAACCCCCAAACCCCTATCTGGTTTCAAACTCCACCACCGAAGAACATATTCCAAGCTTCCAACTGAAGCACAACATCGGCCTCAAAGCTACAACAACCCTAGACACTAAACTCCACAGCCGGCTCAAACACTATATCAATTCAACTTGTAAGGGAGTGTGGGGCTGTGGATTATTATTGTGCCACAACATGAGAAAACAGGCATCACGATTGGGCTGCCCTTACCACAACCCAATCGAAGCTCTGAGAGTGGAGGTACTTCGCCATGACATGCAGCTTGTTCCAGTAGCAACCATATCGATCCTGCAGACAACGTTTGGCAACGCCGAATTCAAAGGAGACCGATATCG
Organism: Cymbomonas tetramitiformis; assembly: GCA_001247695.2. Classification (NCBI taxonomy): domain Eukaryota; kingdom Viridiplantae; phylum Chlorophyta; class Pyramimonadophyceae; order Pyramimonadales; family Pyramimonadaceae; genus Cymbomonas; species Cymbomonas tetramitiformis. Next base: position 21,132 of record LGRX02026614.1, on the reverse strand, counting down.
CAGATGCAGTGACAACCTCGCAACATTCAAAGAGGCGTGGTCACCTGATAATACGTTGGGTACATGTCCACAAAGAAATGGTACCCATGTCGATTACAATAACAAGCAGATGCGGCCATGTTTGCAGCATACACTTGTTGGTTACTTCTGGATACATACGTCACGATGGCCACCCTCCCAGGCTCCCGGCAAGCTTTCCCTGAAAGTTCTCTCTTAGTATCGTTCATGTAATGCGCCCACTGTTGTAGCTGACTTGGCTGATTCACCTGCGCACCCTTACGCCCTCAATTATTCATCCTGGGTCTACGCAACACGGTTGTGAGCGTCATCACAGAATACACGAATAAGTGCAATTCTTAGCAAAATATTATGGATGCCACGCACTCATAAATGCTGAGTACTAGCCATGCGTACTACTCAGAATGTCTTAATTTTCAAGGCGTCCACTCGCACGCAAGCACGTTGCTGGATGAAAATTTGGCATCCCATCGAGTGGCGCGTCTTCCTAAGTCGTGTTGTGACTTTTGCATTGTAAGTCAATGGTTGCATACACGCTCAAAACATTCGACCCTTGGCTGTCAAATCCTCGCACATCTGAAAGGCCAATTAACACCATTCAGGGTTGAGAAAGGATGGTCGACATATTCGGTGCAGGCGAAACATACACACTTGCCCCTTGCAACATGCACACATGCCCTCGCCTTTATCATACCAATTTGCCGTGGATGACTTCCCACGCAATTATTTCAGGCTATCAACTCCGATACGTTCCATAAACTTAAACGACTGAGGTTCAAGTGGCGGACAAGAGGTGGTCTAATTCCAAAGGCCCTCGAGGGTTTCTAACAAGGTTATGTTGGAAAAAAATCCGTGCGGAGATCGACCAGCCGTGTGCAAACCCTAGCAATCCAATGCCACACAAAATGCAAAATCAACACTGCAGACATAACAATGCAGACCTATAAAGGTGAAACCTGGCAAACTTATCGTACGTACTGCTCACATATTGTTGTGTGCGTGACTTTTCAAGTGTAGAGCATCTAGTCTGTTCGATTTACTCTCGCACATACACGCATTTTAGTTCTATATAAGTAGGCAATACCTGGACAAGAAAGTTTTCTGGGCTCAGGTCGTCGCAGGGTCTGTGTTGCATTCTCTCCCGGGCCTCTTCTGAGTTGGGCTTTATATTTCTGAAGCTATTCTCGACAAACTGCGGGTTACCGTCCCAGTCGACATGAGCTGTTTTGATCTCCTCCGCGACTGTCTGCTTGGCTGCATTCCCAGCTGAGAAATACAAACGCGAAAAACACATCATGCGAATGGTGATAAATGCGAAACAAGCCCGGCGTGGCATGGGCGAGCAGTCAAAACTGGAGGAAGTAATGACCAGAAACACAACATGATGGCTACCAGTCTGCGTTCCTGTTAAATTCCCCTTGCGAGGGATTTCCATTGAAGTGAAAAGCAATATCCTCGAATGAAAAAGTGTCCGAATCTCTGAAATGCAATGCTGCGAGACGAGCAACTCTGGTCGGTCACACAGTTTGGTTCGGGCCCGTTGGACAAATTCTGGTTCCAACGTTGTCACCGGGATTGCCGAGTTCAGAGTCTGCAGTCATCCGCTAGCCGTTCAAGTAACAGTGTTGCTCACCCTATGTTAATCGTGGTCAATCCCACACTGGTGCCTCCACAGCATCGAGAGTCGACAATTCGACAAGCACCGTCGGATGTTGTCGAATGACAAGGACCAACACTTCATACCACAGTCTTTAGCCTCATTGGTGAAGAATCACCCCTGGCATCGGCGATTGGCAACTCGGCTCAAAAGTCTAGGTGCGTCAGAATCCTGTTTCGCACTGGATCCTGCACGGATGAAAGCACCGGTCTTATTAGTGGGCACCCCACCTGATTGCTGCCGATCCAACCAATATCTGGCTTGACAAATAGTTTTGCCGATATCATACCGTTGAGAAGGGGCAAATCTTTGGTCAAGCTGCGTTCCGACATATGTGCATTCGATAAGCTCGACGAGTGAGTTGCGTATGGCTTCGTTCAAGTCCCGATACAGAGGTACGTGCATGTCATCAAGTATCACCACTGTATCTGTACGTGCCAACGCCCTCATGTTTACGAGGTCTTTCAGAACAGCACCCTGATCGTGTGAGCCGTCAATAAGCATGATGTCGCACTTAACGCTCGGATTTGTGTTGGCAAAAGCAGGTACCGACTCGAAAGAGCTGCCAGCAACCTGTATCACAGATGAACCTCCGCACAGTGAAGGTGAAGTCGAGCGCTCATGCTTGAGCTCCACTCTTCATATATTGCCGCTTTGACGTGTTAAGTTGGGCTACAAACTGGATCAGGGATGCATGCTTGTTCTTTACCGCCCAAGCAGACGTAAGACTCTGCGCAGATGCTTGACGCCGGCGCAAGGGACCAAAAGTACTCGCAAAATGCACAGTGCTCAACGGTTGCGAGTTCCAGCGCAGCAAACTGCAGAGGCCAAAATTCTTGAAGAAACAGCGGCAACAATATTGACGAACAGTGTGTGGCACGCTGATTCTTTCAAGGCAAGTTCAGTTTGTAAATTTACCAGGTGAAGAAACAGCGGCAACAATAATGACGAATATTGTGTGACACGTTTATTCTTTCAAGGCAAGTTAAGTTTGTACATTTACCTGGTGAAAACGGCCTGGGAAATTCTGGTGGATATACTTGAGGCTTTCTTTTTGAAAGAGCGGCTGTTTCTCGACAGTGCCAGGCTGAAGGTCTGCCTCTGGAAATAGGTCGAAGGAGTAAACGTGCACTTGACTGTTCCCTGGAAGGCGAATACTAGCTTAGGAGTCGTGTAGAGGGACCCACACGTGACATGAGCAGAGTTTACATCGATACGTGAAGGATTGACTTGTGCTGCACCTGCAAGCGCAATGGTGGCTGTATGGCCAGCCCCAAACCCGACTTCGCAAACCCTCTGCACTCGCCGCTTATTTGTTATTTGATAATAGTAATACATGAGTCCAGAAGGGTGCCAAGCAAGATTTCCTATGACTTTCTCTCGTCCTCCCGCAGCCCGATCCAGGATTTTCTGTAGCTTAACAAGATGTTCATACACATGATCAAGTCCACTTCGGGAAACTGACCACGCAGGAGTGCTCAGACACGTGTACAAGACCAACAGCGTCAGACAAAGCGCGCAAACAAGTATTGTGACACACTGCCGATTTCTACGCTTGGTCGCTGCGCTCCGATTTATTTTCATCGTGAGCTTACACGCTTTTCTGAAAGGATCTTAACCGACTCAGTTGGCACAGGACTATATAACCCCTGCTCTTACCTCTGCAGTCTGCTCTTTATGTTCTAGGACCAAGGCAAATTACTTGTAGATGTACCTTACCTCTCGTCTGCTCTTTATGTTTTAGGATTAGAGCAAATTACCTTTATACTGTGTCACTTACCTTACCTTTAACTCTCCGCCCGATGAACGACGAAGAGCTAAGGTAGACGTCCTAATCGGAAACTGGCTGGATGTAATCGATCTGGAATATTCTAGAATTCTGTTTGATCCTGCGTTCCCGCGTGGCCGACGAACTGTTTCTCCAGAAAACAAGGAAGCGTCAATTAAAAATTGACGTTCAACGAGCACCGAAATCGAGAATCACAAATTCGTCGTTCGTCGTTTGTCGTTTGTCGTTCATCGTTCATGACTGCGGAAGCGATTTTGCCAAATCCGAAATCGTGAAATGAGCAGAGAGTTAAGCGCGGAGAGCTACGCGCGATGACTGTCATCATCGACAACTCTCCGCGCTTAACTCTCCACAGCCTTGCGGAACCTCTCTACAGTAATGTCGCCTTGAACCGATACGGATATCGCCGGGTTATAAAAAAAAACCGGAGCTGCATATGGATATTCGTACCTATATATCTATATCACTGTTTCCCTGAGTGGGGAGGTTCGAAATGCAGGCCGGCTCTCACGTCAGGGTTCAGGTCGCAACGCTGAAAAAAACCGGACCGTCATAGAGCTAACAACATCAACATTCATTTCTGCACTCGAAAACCTAATTCATTCCCAGTCGAGTGAGTCCGCAAGCGTCTCTGAGCGTGTCAGAGCGATATATTTTTGTGTATATACGAGCGTGATTCGCGTTGCTTCTTACGGATTATGGCACCTTTGACGTATTCTTTTCTTTGAATTGTCAGCTTGTTCGCATCATGCGTGGATTCGTGGTATTCTTTGCTCATTTACTCGTATTTTGGTCCGATGCGACGGTTGGTGACAAGGACTATTGCTCAAAACAAGGAGCAGCTTCAAAAAATAGTTCCGATATGCGATCAAACCACGAACACATTAAGTTCCACACAAAACAACCGGGGCATACCGAATTGACGGAAACTATGTCGGTGAGTTATCGCGGAGGATTGTATGTAGCTACGGAGAAGGTTGCGACCGTAAGTGAAGTATCTTCGTTAGAGAGACAGCTAGCTGCGTTGCGATTAGAGTTGTCTTCTTTACATCACTCCCGTCCGCCTACTTGCACTGAGCCAGGTGGTGACAAGCTTCGTTTCAACGGAACGCATTGGTTGTGTGTTTGTATTTCTGGTTATTTTGGCGAATCTTGTGAGTTTGGTTCCACAACTGAAGGCACTTGGCTGAGTCGTCTTGATGATATGCAAAAGGTATCAGCGAATGACGGCAGCTTTGGTGACTCTTTTGGATATAGCGTCGCATTGTCGGGCACTCACCTGGTGGTTGGAGCACATAAAGACGACTCGGGATCCGTGTACTTGTATAGCATCACTGACTCAGAGGCAACGTTTCTTCAAAAGGTAACATCGTATGACGGTAGCTCTGGTGACTATTTTGGAAACAGCGTCGCATTGTCGGGGCCCCACCTGGTGGTTGGAGCACCTTATGACGACGATCGTCGGGGATCCGTGTATGTGTACAACGTCACGGACTCAGGTGCAACATTTGTGCAAAAGGTGACAGCGACTGACATGAGCACAGGGGACGGCTTTGGATATAGCGTCGCACTATCGGGCACCCACCTGGTGGTTGGATCACTATGGGACGACGACCTTGGTACGAACTCGGGATCCGTGTATGTGTCAGTGTCGACATCGGTGTCGGGTCATATCCGTAAATGATCCGACACCGTTAAAATTTCAGCCGCACCGCGACTATCCGTACCTTCGGATCGAGGGAAGGTACCTGATCCGATCCCGAACCCGTCATCGGTTCCAAAAAGAGCTCTACACCGACACTGGCAGGATCTACACCGTTAATAAATAGAGCTGCGCCGATCCGACACCGGTCATGCGGTTGGGTAGGGAGCCCTACTCCGACACTGGCGGGTTCTGCGCCGTTAAAAAATCGAGCTGCACTGTATCTGACCGACACTGGCGGTTCGATCGGACCCCGTCCGCTTCGACCGACAACCACGCCCATCTGGGCCACTTTTTTGCCGCCCGTTCCTCCGCTCGTTCCAAGAACTAGGTCGTCCCTCCCTCGCCAGCGTCCTCAGCGCCATGCCGAATGAGAGAATGATACAGAGTAAGGCCAAGCAGAAAGTTTTCAGTCAGCCTTCTATCGACGCCAACCTGTTTATCAAGCAATACCCTGGAGAGGAGCAGGTAGCTTTGAAAGTAGTAGTGAACGTCCCGGGGCACTGGTTCGATAATGCGCCCGACAGTGAGAAAAGGAAGCAATTCCGCGCGGAGGCAGTTGAGTACTGCGATGCTAAAAGGTTTGGCACCGGACAACGTACTACGAATTCTCCAACTATTCGTTTCCAAGTGTGCGAGGACGCTCGCGATGACCCCTCTCACCCTGGCTACTGGATTCAGCTTTCTTCCTGGAACCGTTTTCGCCACCTGACTTACAAGGATGATCGCGAGGCTGAAGCTGCGTTCATCCCGACACCAGACCCTAGACAACTTGCGACTACCGACAAGCCTGCTGAGGACCCTGTAGTGCCTGCGGATGGTCCTACTCGACCCGCGTGTTACCAGGGTTGGAAGCTCATCGGCCAGGAACAGCTGGTCGCAACATCTGGACGCAAGGCGGGCAAAAAAGTCAAGGTCGAATTATGGAAGTGTGCAGTTCACGGTTGCCCACGCCCTACCACGTGCACAGTTGTTGATGGATCCACGGGTGTTTTATTTCGGCATATGGACAGCTTTCACCCTGAGGCTGCCGCCACGGCCCGAGCTGTTTCGAGCCATAGCAAACTGCGCGTGGCGGATGATGGCAGCGTCTTTCTCACGATGTCTTTTGACGAAGCGTTCCCCCATCACGTGCGGTTCGTTCTGTGGATTGTCCTCGACAAAAAGCATTTCCATTGCGCGAAGAGCCCTTCTATGCGCGAATGGATCGCCGGGCTTTCTCCACGTTATGTACCACCTTGTCGAGAGACGTGTTTGAAAATCTTGTTCGTGATTTTCGCACTGATGAACGAAATGCTTGACGCGGCTATTGCTCAGAATCTCGCGGAAGTCGGAAAGCCCCACTGTGAGACCCAGCAGGATATATGGACGCAGAAAAATGCGAAGGAGTCGTTCGCGTGCTTGCGGGTTTCCATGATTTTGCTGCTTGACAACCGCTTGCATGATGTGGCCCCCATTAAAGCTTTCGAAAAGTTTCCCACCAATCGTCACACTGGTGTTTCAATTGGCCGCTGGTTCCGCAACACGCTCCTCGCTTCGAAGATGGAAACCTCCCACATCAGTCTGTCCACAGCGGATGGCGCGTCCAATAACAAAAAGGCGCACAAGGTTCTGGGGATCAGTGACAGGCTGAAAATATGTGGTCCGCATCAGCTGCAACGCTGCGTTGAGAAGGGTCTTGGCACTGGTGGGAAGAAGGAGAAATCTTCCAATCCGAAGATTAGGGCTGTGATCAAGCGCGCTTCAGCCCAGTCTTCAGCTTTTCACTCTTCAGTCATCACTTCCAAGCGCTTGGAGGAAGCTCAGGCTGGTGCAGGCATTGCGAAGTCCCAAGTGAAAACAACCCTGCAGCAGGTACGAACGTACGCACGATGCCTCGCTGCTGTTATCGTTTTTCCCCACATTCGTTTCTTCTCGCGCTAGTGGCAACATACATTAACGCATTGCGTGAGATACGTACGTATGTACCCACCGACGCTACAAGCATTGCACTCATGGATCGATGATACCAATTGTCCACATGGTTCGTTGGTGGATGGGGGCGTATGCAGCACGCAATTCGCTGGGGAGGATACATGAAAATGTGCAAGCGCGGGCGTGAACTCGAGAAGTTCATTAAGCGGTCTTTGACAGGAAGCGACACTGGTTTGTGCGAGGAGGATCTCGTCAGTGATGTGCTGCTGGGAACTGATGCCGAGGGAGACGACTACATTGAGAGTGATGACGAGGAGCTTAACGCAGCAGAACAGTCAGAGGACTCCGATCTTGACTTGATCGAAGAGGCAGAGGCACAAGGGAAGAAATTCCCAATGCAACAGCGTTGCTTGACAACTGTTGAGTGGCGACAGGCAGCAATGATTGAGAGCTTATTGTCCTTGCCTTATGAAGTGTCTCAAGCCCTGCAAGGTCATGAGGGGGTTGGTTTGGACAAGGAGTACGTCTTGGCACACACCTTGCACGAGAATCTGAAACTCCCTGACTTGGAAGTTGTTCGAGGTTCAGGGGAAAGCGAGACGTGGGAGCTCATTCCTTCACGGTTGTTGCCAAAAGAGATTCAAGAAGGGCGGAAATTGATTCGTGAGGAGGTGAAGACTCGTTTCATGAGACCTGACCGCCACACCTTGCTGTCCCTCAAAATGAACCCTTCCCTGGATACCAGTGTCACCGGCGCCCTCTTGACAGACAAGGCTGCACTCATCGAGTTGATGGAAAACGAATACGACCGTTGTTTGATTGCTAGGGAAAAGCAGTTGCGGGCGGGCGCACATCAGGAAGAGTCTGTCACAGAGGGTGAGGAGAAGGAAACATCCACTTTGCCTGCAGAGCCCTCCTCAGACACTGTTGAACCAGCTGCTGAAACTGATCAATTTGCTGTGGAGCCGGTGTCCAAGAGGAGGCGCAAGACTTTAAATGAACTGACTCAACAGGTTCAAGTGGCGCCACCTCCACGTCCGCCTACTGAAGCTGTTGTCCCGTGTGCCTTACAGCAAGAAAAAACGTTGTATCAGTCGCTCGCTCAGGATCCTGAGTTGTTGAGCAAGTTTAAAAACCCAAAGACCCGTGAGTTTGACCTGATCCGTTTCTGGGATGTGAACAAAAGCGTGCTTCCGATTCATAACTTGGTTTTCAGAGGAGACGTGGGTCCGAAGAAGGCTGCTTCCGCAAACGTGGAGTTTGTCTTCAGTGCTGCCGGTAGCCTGTTGGCCGACTATCATGCCAACAATTTGTCTCCCAGTGTGTTGCAACAGTATATGGTTGTAGGAGGCAACTGGAAGTTCCCTTGGCTGCGCCCTACACTAGACTGTATTACCAAAGCTTACAAGCAAGCCTTCAAGTTTAGTGATGCAGAGGATCGTAAGTTGCCAGAGAGTGAAGGAGAATGTGACACCACCGCGGATACTGCTGAGGTTAGCACCGAGCCACCAGTCATAGCCGTGGAATAATTTGACAAGACATTTTGAAGTGCATAAATTCCTATTGGGCTAGATATGTATTAATTGTTACTGTAATGATACTCAGAAAGGATTCACCTTCCTCACACTTTCTTCTCTTCCAATTCTCTTCTCTAAGTAAGAGCAGAGCATATGATAATTATGTCAAGTGTGCCTGCCTGTGCTGTCTGTCCTGTGTTTACAACTTATTTCTTCAGCATTGCTTTTCTAGCTCCCTTTTCAGATTAGTAAACTTCACACATATGCTCTTTCAAATTTTCCCCCTCACCTGTTATGACAAAACCGGGAATGATATTGTCTCCAAACTGGGGCTCAATATCTCAATTCAACTAGCAGATAGCCGTAGCACTTCATATTCCAACCTTACCTGGAAACATGAAAACTTAAGGTGGCAGTCTGATAACTCAACGCGGTGCTCAGACAACTTCAAACAGTCTGCAAATAACTATACTAGGCCCAAAGTTACCCTACCTCGTTATGCGGATAACTTAAGACGGCTTACACATAACTCAATGAAGTGCCTAGCTGACTTAATAATACAGCCCGTAGACAGCACAATATGGCTCCCAATAACTTTATTACGATGTGCAAATAACTCGATAAGTTTAATATCACTAACACGGTGCTCGGAAAGCAACAAGCGGTTAACTAATAACTTAAATAAACCCATATACTTTCCGAAGCGGTTTGCTGCTAACCTGAAGCGGGCCGCGGCAAACTTTGCTTGGTGTTTAAACAACTTAGAACTGAATGCAATACACCGTAATAGAAATGATAAAAATATTTTACGAGAGACCTGGGGGCACGAACACATGATTTTAGGGGGAAAAGCGGCTATAAGCACCAAAATAATAGGAAACCCTAACCTCTCGAGTCGATACCTAGGGAATATGGGACGGGTAGAGGTGCGTAGGAGTAAAATTGGGCGAAAATATCTCACACAACGCTTATATATGACAATAAGGGATAGTAGGGAAAAAATAAAGGAAAACGGACAACCTTGGACCGGAAGCGAATTGCATGAGGCACAATTCGCTAAAAATCGAAATTTTGCAAAAAAGAGCCTAGAACCAAAAAATTTCAGGGAAGGGACCCGAGGACATATACGAAACCATGTGCGAAAGAGGAATGCCCAAATAAACGTTATGGTAGCTGAGGGGAGGCAACAAGTGGGTGTAACGCGTAACACGGAGAGCACAATAATGCTCAGAAGCCACGGGAATGGGGGAAGCAAGGTGCGCACTGTCAGACTGATACATAGAAGACTAAACCTTTCAAACATATACATAGAAGTCACTAAACAGGTTAGTAACTTAACTAGTTCCTATGCCACCAATAAATGCCGGTTTGGCAGTGTGACAATACAGTCTGTTAGCATAATATACACCACTGATAGCTTAAGAAAACAGTCCTCAAACCGAACTCGGCAGCCTGTTAATTTAAGGCAACAATATGTCAACTTAACACACATATGTGTTAACTTAACACGGCAGTCTGATAACATATGTCACATTGATAACTTGACACACTTTCATGTAAACATAACACACATGTATGAAACTTTGATACGCAAACATGTTCGTTATGAGAAATATTGACCGTAGCTCACCGTGCTAAGGCGCGGTGCACGGACCGGCTCCCCGTAAGGTGACATCCTTGCAAACCATTTTCGACTATACCGAATCCGATGGCGAGGTCCGTTTTGACCGGTTGGAAGCCTATAGGGTGTCGGCGCATGCTCAACCCGGCCTGGTGGCAGGCCTGCCGACAGCGCCCAGCGGTGGTGTACGTCGAAGCGGTGCTAAGGCGCGGTGCCGACACCGACACTGATTACAAGTGCAGGCCGAAGGCCTGCTCCGACCCCGACACCGACTACAATTACAGGCCGAAGGCCTGCACCGACCCCGACACTGGTTACAAGTGCGGGCCGGAGGCCTGCACCGACCCCGACACTGGTTACAAGTGCGGGCCGAAGGCCTGCACCGACCCCGACACCGGTTACAAGTGCGGGCCGAAGGCCTGCACCGACCCCGACACCGGTTACAAGACACAGATGCCGAGCTAACTTGGCAATGTCGGACAGGATCCGATGTCGACACTGGTATGTGTACAGCGTCACCAACTCTGGGGCGACGTTTCTGCAAAAGGTGACGTCGTATGATGGCAGCCCTTCGGATGGCTTTGGCTCCCACGTCGTATTATCAGAGACCCACTTGGCGGTCGGAGTACATCTGGACGACGACTTTGGTACTAACTCGGGATCCGTGTATTTGCACCGCGTTAACGACTCTGGGGCAACGTTTCTTCAAAAGGTAACACCAGCTGACAGCAACTTTTTGGACAACTTTGGAACAAGCGTCGGTTTATCGGGGACTCACATGGTGGTTGGAGCACATCTGGACGATGACGTTGGTTATAACTCGGGATCCGTGTATGTGTACAGCTTCACCGACTTAGGTGCAACGTTTGTGCAAAAGGTGACAGCGAATGATGGCAGCTCTGGTGATTACTTTGGACACAGCCTCGCATTGTCGGGCCCCCACCTGGTGGTTGGAGCATATAATGACGACGACAATCGGGGATCCGTGTATGTGTACAACGTCACGGACTCAGGTGCAACATTTGTGCAAAAGGTGACAAGTGCTGACGGCAACGCAGGTGACGGTTTTGGATTTAGTGTCGCATTATCGGGGACCCACCTGGTGGTTGGAGCATCCGCTTACGAAGATAATCAGGGAACCGTGTATCTTGCTTGAATTCTGCATAGCATAGATAGATAATAATATTGAGCACTGTTTACTTTGTTTAACCTTTCAATATATGCATGCGAGTATTTGACAATTTTTTATGTCATTTGTTCGGTTTGAGCATAACACTATTTATTAATTTCGATTCCGATAAAATTGCAATTATTTTTTCATTGTGCATCTTTGTAGTTGTCATTTTGTTTTGGTAATGTTGACGCCGCTCGTGAATAATACTTTGCATTTATTATTATCATTTATTTCAATTCCAATAAATCCGCGATTGTTATCTTTGCAAACCTTCGACCGACCGTACCGATACCCATAAATGGGTCTAATACATTATCGTTATCATTTGAATAAGTTTTAACGATCCATTCCAATATTTATAAGGTTTGGCAGTTGGGTGTTTACTTTTGTAATTCCCATTAGCAATACTTATAACCAAATTTGGATACCGTTTACTATCAGATATTGCATTAATTCTCGGATTGTTTCCAGTATACAATTCTGTGCGTCGTCCCGGTTGTCTTGTGTAAGGAATGTCATCAATCATTTGTGGATTATAAGTAGGTAATTTTTCATAGAATATGTATAACATTTCATGAGATCGGAGTGGTTGATGATTACAATGTAAGGCACCCCGAGTAATCGGTTGGGAAAAGCTATATCGATCGATATCGATATCGTTGAACCGTATTAAATCGATCGATTCCAATATATATGAGCGCAGTCGATCGATTTTAATATTGCCCTTGAAAACCTGCCGATTATCGATCAAAAACGATATCACTCTGTTTAAAATCGATCGATATTGATATTTTTGTTTCCCTGATCGATCGATACCGATATCTAAGGTGTAAAAACCGATATACCGATATGCTGAAATCTGTATAGGCAGCCCTGACCGGGAGTCCCCGTGCAGGCCCCTATGACAGATTCCTAGGTAGCCAACACTGGACCGTGACTGATCCGTAAGCCTGTGCTGTGACACACCGAGTGTCACAGGTAGCTAGACTCGAGACCGTTCCGACTCCGTGACCGTGACAACATTTGCACCAAATGTCACCCAAATGTCGCCTGCGACAAATCCTGGATCATCAGATCAAAAAAACGCGGGAACGGTTCAGAGAGACCACCGGCTAGCTGGGGTGCGAAGATCGTGTATCGCTGGACTGAAATATGCTGCATTTTCCAATCACAGGCACTGTTCAAGATGGGGTCGTCTAGTTTTCGACGTGGAGTGTTCCACATGCTTCCGCTCGCTCGGAAAATTAGAATTCTGCACATATCCTGCACATATCGCGCGTTTGGCCGAAATATTCCTTTTTAAGTCGTTTCGCACCGTTCGATAAGGCGAATGTCGATTTTAATCTGATCGCGCGGACTGTGATTTATAGATTTAATTACTCGTCTGAAAATGATCGCCGGGTCATATGGAGACTGTATGACCCGGCGAAACGAATCTTATTTGCTTCTCGACAGTGTACCAAAATCCGGTGTAGCACAGGCCTAATCACATCACCATGTATGATATGACATGACATGACATCTGAGATGTGATTTTTTTCAAGGCAAGGTCGCTTATATAATAATATATAATTGTACACGTATACTTCTGCATCCTATTTTAATAGCATTAGATTTGGGGATGTTCTAATTTCGCCTTTTCATCCTCCATCTCATGCATCGGCTAAGGTTTACCCAAATGTCGCCCGGGACAAATCCTGGATCATCAGATCAAAAAATCGGGAACGGTTCAGAGAGACCACCGGCAAACTGGAATGCCAAGATCGTGTATCGCTGGACTGGAATATGCTGCATTTTCCAATCACAGACACTGTTCAAGATGGGGTCGTCTAGTTTTCGACGTGGAGTGTCCATATGCTTCCGCTCGCCCGAAATAATATCATAAGTTTCTCTCTCTGCACGCATCCCGGTGTGTGCAGAGTCAATCACGTTTTTATGATGTTGTCCACGTAGGACTGAACGTTTGCCCGAAATATTCCTTTTTAAGTCGTTTCGCACGTTCGATCAGGCGAATGTCGATTTTAATCAGATCCCGCGGACTGTAATTTATAGATTTAATAATTCGTCTGAAAATGATCGCCGGGTCATACGGAGACTGTATGACCCGGCGAAACGAATCTTATTTGCTTCGCGACAGTGTACCAAAATCCGGTGTTGCACGGGCCTTAGAGCTCTATCTCTTAAGTATGGTGAGGATACAAGATCTGGCTCATCTGACTCCAATCTCTTGTAGCTCTAAGACGTGCTACCCCCCAGATTTGGGGGGTGATGAGACACACTTCTGGGCGTACGGGCTTTGGGCGGCACGTACTTGCCCCCCACGGTGTTGTGAGTGAACACGGGGAGTACAAAGGTACATTAGATCATGCACCAGCCTTCATGAGGGGTGGGGATGGAGAAATTCCGAAAAGAATTATCACAAATCGAGATAGTAAAGTATTAGGCAGTGGCGGAGGTGCACACGTGGGAGGGGCGATGATGTGATGGACACGTCGGTAAGTGGACATGCATCCCATCGAATCGGGGGAGGGGGGAGGGGGGTGGACCGCTTGGGAGGTAGGCGAGAATGCCTTTGACACTCTGAGGTCGGGTTAGCTATGGTTGGGGAAGAGGGGGTGAGATTAATCGGGTGTGAGGTGGTCCACGCTTGATGGGGACCGATTTCCGAAATTCCGAAAAAACAATTGGCACGTCATAGAGATATGGTGCAGCCCCTCGGTGATGAAGAAAGATGGAATGGAATTTTGCAAATACAATCTCTCCAAGTCTAATTCAGTTGAGGTTAAGGGGTGGAGAAGGGGGGTGAAGCAAGTTTTGAGGTGTAGGGGTTGCACCATATGGTGCAGCCCCTCGGTGATGAAGAAAGATGGATGGAATTTTGCAAATACAATCTCTCCAAGTCTAATTCAGTTGAGGTTAGGGGTGGAGAAGGGGGGTGAAGCAAGTTTTGAGGTGTAGGGGTTGCACCATATCTCTAAGACGTGCTACCCCCCAGATTTGGGGGGTGAGACACACTTCTGGGCGTACGGGCTTTGGGCGGCACGTACTTGCCCCCCACGGTGTTGTGAGTGAACAAGGGGAGTACAAAGGTACATTGGATCATGCACCAGCCTTCATGAGGGGTGGGGATGGAGAAATTCCGAAAAGAATTATCACAAATCGAGATAGTAAATTATTAGGCAGTGGCGGAGGTGCACACGTGGGAGGGGCGATGATGTGATGGACACGTCGGTAAGTGGACATGCATCCCATCGAATCGGGGGAGGGGCGGGGACCGCTTGGGAGGTAGGCGAGAATGCCTTTGACACTCTGAGGTCGGGTTAGCTATGGTTGGGGAAGAGGGGGTGAGATTAATCGGGTGTGAGGTGGTCCACGCTTGATGGGGAGCGATTTTGCTGGAACAGTCACACCGCTTGCTTTGTGACTCTTCCTATAGTAGTGTGTATGATTGTCACCCGAACCCGAACCCTAACTGTTTATGCCCGTTATATCGGGTTAACTTATCAGCTTTATTACATTCTGAGAAAACTTATCACTGAGTGAATATATCCCGAGTCCTAGGGGTATATCCAACAGGTTTGGCCCCACTCACTCTTTATTTAGACACTGCGGGTTTTAGCCATGTCTGGCTCCCGAACCCTAACTGTTTATGCCCGTTATATCGGGTTAACTTATCAGCTTTATTACAACATTTGCACCAAATGTCACCCAAATGTCGCCTGCGACAAATCCTGGATCATCAGATCAAAACAACGGGAACGGTTCAGAGAGACCACCGGCTAGCTGGGGTGCGAAGATCGTGTATCGCTGGACTGGAATATGCTGCATTTTCCAATCATAGACACTGTTCAAGATCGGGTCGTCTAGTTTTCGACGTGGAAAATCTGCATCTATATTTTTCAAACGACGCGGACGCGATCTGTACACACGAGCATGTTTTTATGTTGTTGTCCACGTCGGACCGACGCGCGTTTGACCGAAATATTCCTTTTTAAGTCGTTTCGCACGTTCGATCAGGCGAATGTCGATTTTAATCTGATCGCGCGGACTGTGATTTATAGATTTAATAACTCGTCTGAAAATGATCGCCGGGTCATATGGAGACTGTATGACCCGGCGAAACGAATCTTATTTGCTTCTCGACAGTGTACCGAAATCCGGTGTAGCACAGGCCTTACTTAAACAAACAAAAATCGAATCCCATCGGGTGACACGAAGAAATGTCTGATCTGACGATCGCTAAACGATAACGATGACACCGCCAGGTCCGCCAGGTCCGGGTCCGCCAGGTCCGCGTCCGCCAGGTCCGCCTCTGTTTGCCTAATTCTTTTCACTGCACTGTTTTATGTATTCTTTATAAATACAAAATATATGGCTTAATCCCCATACAGTCACAGCTTAATATAAACGAATGATGAGATCAAGGAGTAGTATCGATATTCAATATTTTCGATAGTACTGTATCGATTAATCGGAATATTGTTATTTATTGATAGGAAATTCATAGATATCGAAATATTGGTTGATCTCGGCGACCAGTTATTTGGTATTGATCGATGCATGCGCACGAAGCCCCGCGAACTATCGATATTGATCGATGACACTCGAACACCTATTGAAATCGATCAATGAACTCCTAGCACATACATGTTATTGGTTATAAATACGTCATCGATTAATCGATCTTCGACCAAGCACGTACTGCACCATCATTGGCAGGTTGGCACCAACGCCGCTTTCTCGCTCTTTTTCGAAGCGTGACGAATTGCCCCCCTTCTCCACGACCTCCAAAGAAAGCAAAGGTGGCTGGCAAGGTTTGTGTAACCTCATTCCTAGCGGACTCAGATGATGATGAGGAGGCTGAAGCTCAGGTTGCCACGGTAGAGCCCGTTCGGTCAGAGTAAGGATGATGAGCTTGCGTTGTACCTTGAGCTCCCAGATGTACCTCTAGGTGTGGATTTGTTGCAGTGGTATAGGGAGAGGAGTTCAGACTTTCCCTCTGTAGCAAAGATGGCACGTGTCAGGGTCATGACCGATGACATATGTGTCATACATGTCATACGTGTCATACCTGTCAGACATGTCATACCATACAGGGTCATGACCGATGACATATGTGTCATACATGTCATACATGTCATACGTGTCATACCTGTCAGACATGTCATACCATGTCATGTCATGTCATGTCGAGTCATGTCATATATTATAATGACAGTCGTCAGTACGGTCGACTATGACTGTACATGTCGTCAGATGATAAGTCACGTCATCTGTCATTATTCAAGGAAAGACTTGAATGACACCTGTCATCGAGAGTTCGTACGTCGAACTCGAAGATGGCAAAGCAAGATACATCTTGAAGTAACAAACAAGAACCATCTTTGCTTTAAGCATGTGCGGAACACGCATGCGCAGTATTATGGAGCGAACGAATTATTCGTTCTGACGATACTGGTCGTTCAACCAACGTCTCGGGTTCACAACCCAATGGCGGTACCATCTATGCGATGGGAGACGTATGGTATAGAGGAGGAAGCGTTGTGCTTCAGCAGTATCTTCTCACAGAAGAGACTGCACTCATCCCGCTATTATCTTACGCTTGTGTTGCCGTTCTACAACGCAGCGTTTACTTGTATTTTATATCATATACTGAGGGCTCGCATATCAGCCCGTATCAGATGGTATTCTCGTCCAGGCTCGAACTGGAGACCTCAAGTGTGTCAGACGAGCCTTATGAGACAGTGACCTTTGGCTTGTGGGGCGTCAACCCCTTATCAAATCCTGAACACTTGTTAACACCTGGATAAATTTATCATGATGCAACTTAAGTGGGATTATAAGTTCCACATAATCATATTGTCTACGTATGCTGAAGGCATAACTGCCGCATATAATCACAATAGGTCGCAGCTTCTATAACATTGTGGCTTCTGAGTCAAAAGCTGATAGCCAATGACTTTTGCCAATAATTGCCGACCAAATAATAATCAGGCCGTGGAAACATATACCCAAGAGGTTTTCGTCCATCGGTCAAATATATATATCAGGGCTGCATCCCAAGAACTGCGATGCACCTTCGGTGCAATGGGCTGCAACCCGAGAACTGCAGGGTTATATCCCTAACATTTTTACCCTGCATCAAATTGATATGACAGGAGCAGGAATTGATCCTTCCTTGCTAAGGTGTAGTGAGCCTTGTATAAATCATACCCTTACACAGATACGCATATGCGGGTACCAATATCTGTGAAAAACTGCTAATGCTACCTTTGCCAAGACCGTGGTTTGTCATCGGATTCTGTGGCCAGTCATCCGAAGCTACCGGAGATATCGACTGAGGTAGACGGAGTTGTGATCCTAAGTTGTGCTTGACAAACATAACTAAAGAAATTTCACATTAGTACGTGGCGAATCCATTCTCACTCATCGCGATAGATGTTCGTCAAAGCGTGCGTACTGGACCATATCAGGAGTTTGGCAGACGGGTGAGGATTTAAAGTGGACTTATAAAGACCCTCCGATATCTCGTAAGCAGGGCCTTCTCCGTTTGCATTAAAACAAGCCCCCGGTGAAATAACTCCGGAAACAAACACGGGCTCCCCGTTGCCGCCTGTGATCCTCCAAAGTAGCTTAAGGAGGGGAGGAAGGGTTGGGTGCATTATATCAGGCCGAGAATCGTTCGATTATAAATCGTTAAATCGTGGGATCATCGTTCGCAAAGCGACGACGGCTAGCGCAAAAAATCCGTAACGTATACCTCGGATACTTTGAATCGTCACTCTGACGCACGATACGTGCGGATCAATCAGTAATCCAGCGTCAATCTGTATCACGAAACGCAATTCATTGAACCTTGAAACGTCACTCTGAAATACGATACGAACTTCAAAGGGGGCTACATCCTAAGAACTGTAAGGTGAGGGACTAAAGTGGACTCAGTTCCCCCCAATAACCCACCATGAGGGACGCCTCCTAAAAACACCATGAGGGATGCCTCAAATCGGTGTAAGAAGACTGGTACCAGCAAGAAGCAACAACAACAAAGACATCATAGACATATACAAAGATATGCCCGTTGTGAGGTCACAACTCTTTTAAGAGGGGAGATCTGTCAGGGTCATGACCGATGACATATGTGTCATACATGTCATACGTGTCATACCTGTCAGACATGTCATACCATACATGATCATGACCGATGACATATGTGTCATACATGTCATACGTGTCATACCTGTCAGACATGTCATACCATGTCATGTCATGTCATGTCGAGTCATGTCATATATTATTATGACAGTCGTCAGTACGGTCGACTATGACTGTACATGTCGCCAGATGATAAGTCACATCATCTGTCATTATTCAAGGAAAGACTTGAATGACACTGTCATCGAGAGTTCGTACGTCGAACTCGAAGATGGCAAAGCAAGATACATCTTGAAGTAACAAACAAGAACCATCTTTGCTTTAAGTATGTGCGGAACACGCATACGCAGTATTATGGAAGCGAACATATATATTCGTTCTGACGATACTGGTCGTTCAACCAACGTCTCGGGTTCACAACCCAATGGCGGTACCATCTACGCGATGGGAGACGTATGGTATAGATGAGGAAGCGTTGTGCTTCAGCAGTATCTTCACACAGAAGTTCTGCACTCATCCCGCTATTATCTTACGCTTGTGTTGCCGTTCTACAACGCAGCGTATACTTGTATTTTATATCATATACTAAGGGCTCGCATATCAGCCCGTATCAGATGGTATTCTCGTCCAGGCTCGAACTGGAGACCTCAAGTGTGTCAGACGAGCCTTATGAGACAGTGACCTTTGGCTTGTGGGGCGTCAACCCCTTATCAAATCCTGAACACTTGTTAACACCTGGATAAATTTATCATGATGCAACTTAAGTGGGATTATAAGTTCCACATAATCATATTGTCTACGTATGCTGAAGGCATAACTGCCGCATATAATCACAATAGGTCGCAGCTTCTATAACATTGTGGCTTCTGAGTCAAAAGCTGATAGCCGATGACTTTTGCCAATAATTGCCGACCAAATAATAATCAGGCCGTGGAAACATGCCCAAGGGTTTTCGTCGATCGGTCGTATATATATCAGGTCTGCATCCCAAAAACTGCAGGGCTGCATCCCGAAAACTGCAGGGCTGCATCCCGAGAACTGCAGGGTTACATCCCTAACATTTTTACCCTGCATCAAATTGATATGACAGGAGCAGGAATTGATCCTTCCTTGCTAAGGTGTAGTGAGCCTTGTATACATCATACCCTTACACAGATACGCATATGCGGGTACCAATATCTGTGAAAAACTGCTAATGCTACCTTTGCCAAGACCGTGGTTTGTCATCGGATTCTGTGGCCAGTCATCCGAAACTACCGGAGACATCGACTGAGGTAGACGGAGTTGTGATCCTAAGTTGTGCTTGACAAACATAACTAAAGAAATTTCACATTAGTACGTGGCGAATCCATTCTCACTCATCGCGATAGATGTTCGTCAAAGCGTGCGTACTGGACCATATCAGGAGTTTGGCAGACGGGTGAGGATTTAAAGTGGACTTATAAAGACCCTCCGATATCTCGTAAGCAGGGCCTTCTCCGTTTGCATTAAAACAAGCCCCCGGTGAAATAACTCCGGAAACAAACACGGGCTCCCCGTTGCCGCCTGTGATCCTCCAAAGTAGCTTAAGGAGGGGAGGAAGGGTTGGGTGCATTATATCAGGCCGAGAATCGTTCGATTATAAATCGTTAAATCGTGGGATCATCGTTCGCAAAGCGACGACGGCTAGCGCAAAAAATCCGTAACGTATACCTCGGATACTTTGAATCGTCACTCTGACGCACGATACGTGCGGATCAATCAGTAATCCAGCGTCAATCTGTATCACGAAACGCAATTCATTGAACCTTGAAACGTCACTCTGAAATACGATACGAACTTCAAAGGGGGCTACATCCTAAGAACTGTAAGGTGAGGGACTAAAGTGGACTCAGTTCCCCCCAATAACCTAAAAACACCATGAGGGATGCCTCAAATCGGTGTAAGAAGACTGGTACCAGCAAGAAGCAACAACAACAAAGACATCATAGACATATACAAAGGTATGCCCGTTGTGAGGTCACAACTCTTTTAAGAGTGGAGATCTGTCAGGGTCATGACCGATGACATATGTGTCATACATGTCATACGTGTCATACCTGTCAGACATGTCATACCATACAGGATCATGACCGATGACATATGTGTAATACATGTCATACGTATCATACCTGTCAGACATGTCATACCATGTCATGTCATGTCATGTCGAGTCGTGTCATATATTATTATGACAGTCGTCAGTACGGTCGACTATGACTGTACATGTCGTCAGATGATAAGTCACGTCATCTGTCATTATTCAAGGAAAGACTTGAATGACACCTGTCATCGAGAGTTCGTACGTCGAACTCGAAGATGGCAAAGCAAGATACATCTTGAAGTAACAAACAAGAACCATCTTTGCTTTTAAGCATGTGCGGAACAAGCATGCGCAGTATTATGGAGCGAACGTATTATTCGTTCTGACGATACTGGTCGTTCAACCAACGTCTCGGGTTCACAACCCAATGGCGGTACCATCTATGCGATGGGAGACGTATGGTATAGATGAGGAAGCGTTGTGCTTCAGCAGTATCTTCACACAGAAGTTCTGCACTCATCCCGCT
>LGRX02026613.1:0-12517 GCA_001247695.2 Cymbomonas tetramitiformis | reverse complement strand
AACGTGTCTCAGCTTAGCTTAGCTCAGCACAGCGTGTCTCAACTCCGTGTGTCTCAGGTCAGCTCACCGTGTCTCAGCTTAGCTCAGTGTGTCTAAGCACAGCGTGCCTAAGCTCAGCTTAGCGTGTCTCAACTTAGCTCAGCGTGTCTCACCTCAAGGTGTCTAAGCTCAGCTTAGCGTCTCTCCACTTACCTGAGCGTGTCTCAGCTCAAGGTGTCTAAGCTTAGCTTAGCGTGTCTCCGCGCTGCTTAGCGTGTCTCAGCTCAGCTCAGCGTGTCTTAGCTTAGCGTGTCACAGCTCAGCTTAGCGTGTCACAGCCCAGCTTAGCGTGTCACAGCTCAGCTTAGCGTGTCACAGCTCAGCTCAGCGTGTCTCAGCTCAAGGTGTCAGCTCAGCTCAGCTCAGCGTGTATCAGCTTAGTGTGTCTCAACTCGGCACAGCGTGTCTCAGCTCAGCGTGTCTGAGCTTAGGTTAGCTCGACACAGCGTGTCTTAAATCCGTGTGTCTCAGGTCAGCTCACCGTGTCTCAGCTTAGCTCAGCGTGTCTAAGCACAGCGTGCTTAAGCTCAGCTTAGCGTGTCTCAACTTAGGTCAGCGTGTCTCAACTTAGCTGAGCGTGTCTTAGCTCAAGGTGTCCAAGCTCAGCTTAGCGTCTCTCCACTTAGCTGAGCATGTCTCAGCTCAAGGTGTCTATAAGCTCAGCTTAGCGTCTCTCCACTTAGCTGAGCGTGTCTCCGCTCAAGGTGTCTAAGCTTAGCTTAGCGTGTCTCCGCGCTGCTTAGCGTGTCTCAGCTCAGCTCAGCGTGTCTTAGCTTAGCGTGTCACAGCTCAGCTTAGCGTGTCACAGCTCAGCTTAGCGTGTCACAGCTCAGCTTAGCGTGTCACAGCTCAGCTTAGCGTGTCTCAGCTCAAGGTGTCAGCTCAGCTCAGCTCAGCGGACTCATGTACCATCCACAAGGGGACGATGGCGGAGCCGCTCCGTTGAGGACACGACCCAACGGATAAATTGTAACAAAAATATGCCTTTTAGATGTTATTTAAAATATTTTAGGCAGATATTAGTAACTTTTTTGTTAACAGGAGTGCAGGAAACATGCCCACGAACACGCTCGGCTCAGCCATGCCTGGGGGACACCCACAGCATCAACAGCGGCGTTCTCACTCCTTTTCCCCATCTGCCTGACTTGGAGCCCCTGTATGCAGGGGAATTTCACCTGCTTTCCTGTCTCCTGTCAACGACTCGCGCTGAAATTTCAGAATTGCTAACTTCCTCTTCCTGGTGCGCATTGGGAAACCGCAGGAAAGGACCCCGAGGTAAGCGCTGGTCGCCAGACGTCACGGGTAGACCTCCGGGGAGTAAGTGCTTCGGCAGCGAGTATACCGGCCCATCCTGTTGCGCCGCCCTTTTCTTTATACGATTCCCTGCGACCCTTCGTTGTTATGGAGTTGCCATCGCTGGGTTGTGGGACAATGCCCAAAGCTCTTCACAGGTTGAAGAGTCGCTGATCACCAGTCTCTGTGGGCCTCTTGTCACTGAGTTGAGAGACAGGGTGATACTCGCCGGCCCATTCTGTGGAGCCGCTTCCCTTTTTTCACAAGCCCCTGCGACCCCAAGCCACTGCAGCACTGGCATCGCTGGGTCGTGGTATGGGGCCCACGGCTTTTCGCAGCTTTCCGCGGCGCTCGCCACAAAGCACTGGAAGCCTCTCAGTTGCTCATTTTGCGACGGTGCTCCCACAGCTGCGCCGAGAGGGAACTACCTCTTTGACCCTGCGTGGTTAGGCGGACTGAGCTGTGCATCTCTCTGGGGGCCGCGGCCCGACTTGACTAACGAGGGCCTGGCACAGAAGTGCTGGACGGGGGAGGCTTGTGGCGACGTTGAGGGAATAGTGCGCCGCTCGGAGACTGCCCCATCTTGCGGCATCTTGTTTGATTCTCCAAGGGTCGCATCGACCTCTGGCAGTGGCAGGGTCGTCATCGTTGAGGGGGGGGGGAAGGAACACCCGGCCCGCAGCTTTTCGTGCATCCTGCGTGCGGGAAGTGCACCCCTCACGGACATCCGGCTGTTCGTTGGCGGCGCCCCAAGCCTCCCCAAAGTCCACGGCGACGGCTGTTTTGCTTCGCAGGTCGCTGGAGCCCAGAACTCCGACGGGAGTCGGCATCCCATCCCTGAAAGGGAAAGCGGACTGAGTTCGGCATTTTTTTGGAGCGACGGTCCGAGTGGACGCACCGAGGTCTTACACATCGTGCCCCTCAGTGCGCAGGGGTTGAGCGATGCTGCGTGGGGGCATTACGCCGCCCGGCGACCAGCTCATTTCTTGGCGGCTGGCTTGCTTCCCTATGTGCCTACGCGGCCAATGAGGAGCACCACACCCTCGCCACATCGCAGGACGGGGCAGCACGCTGCCCGGGAGGCCGTCTGGGCCGTGAAGGTGGCTGTGCTGCATCATGGGGTCTCCGGGCCAAGCCATGGAAACTCATAGACCTTGATAGAGCAAGCCGGAGGGCTCCTCGAGAGGTAGCTCAAACCTTTCCCCTTTCGCCTGCTTGGGAGACATTTTTGCTTGTTGGTTTTCGTAAAATCTTTTTGAAGACCTTTCATTTATATTATATCCGTAACCCTTGCTCACCTGCAAAAGCTGTGAACAGCAGACCACATCCCCCGGGTTACGGGGAGGCGGTGACACGGGGTACGTGCTCACTCGCAAAAGCTGTGAACAGCAGACCATATCCCCCGAGTAGCGGGAAGGCGGTGACACGGGTTAAGTGCTCACTCGCAAAAGCTGTGAACAGCAGACCACATCCCCCGAGTAGCGGGAAGGCGGTGACACGGGTTACGTGCTCACTCGCAAAAGCTGTGAACAGCACCTACAGACCGGGAGTAAGACCGACCCCAGAGAGGGCCCGCGGAAGGGGGGCTGGAACTTGTTTCTCCGGCCCACGGAGAGCAGTTGCCAGCTCCCTGCGGAGAAACGGCAAAGGACCCGGTCTGCAGGCAGCAGCAAATCCCCCGAGTAGCGGGAAGGCGGTGACACGGGTTTTGTGCTCACTCGCAAAAGCTGTGAACAGCAGACCACATCCCCCGAGTAGCGGGAAGGCGGTGACACGGGTTACGTGCTCACTCGCAAAAGCTGTGAACAGCAGACCACAACCCCCGTGTAGCGGGAAGGCGGTGACACATATATTGTGCTCACACGCAAAAGCTGACAACAGCAAACCCCTGTATTGTCCTGCCACACCATTCCAGCACTGGGACTGGACCCCACACACAACAACCGTGCACCGTAGGCCACACCCCCCGGACCTGGGGAAGGCGGTGACACAAATATTGTGCTCACTTGCAAAAGTTGATAACAGTAGGCTCTCGTGCGCTCATCCTGCCACACCACTCCAGCATTGGGACTGGACCTCACAAACGAATGCGGTGCATTATACACCACACCCCCCAAATATAGGGAAGGCGGTGGCACAAATATCGTGCTCACACGCAGAAGCTGAGAACAGCAGACCTTTGTGCGCCTATCCTGCCACACCTTTCCAGCATTGGGACTGGACCCCACACACAAAAGCTGTGCATAATGGACCGCACCCCTCGGACATAGGGAAGGCGGTGACACAAATATTGTGCTCACACGCAGAAGCTAATAACAGCAAACCCTTGTGCACTCACCCTGCCACACCACTTCAGCACGGGGATGGGACCCCACACACAAAAACTGTGCATAATAGATCACGCCCCCTGGATACGGGGAAGGCGGTGACACAAATATTGTGCTCACACGCAAATGCTGATAACAGCTGGTGTCCGAAACTTGAGGTGGCACCGCGAACCTTGCAATACTCTTTGGAGGGCAATATTTGTTTTATTCACACAGTTGTAATAAACAACAAACGGAAAGCGGTGACCGGCACACCTGAGGTTATAAGCAGCATACACTTCACTGTAATCAACAAAGCCGACGCTGTATTCAGCGAGCTAATGATTGTTATGACCCCCTGGCACTTGGGCCGGAACCGCCGTTACTACATGCGCAGGCTCCACAACGGGCGCCAAGGCCGTAGCAAGCAGCCGCTCGGGATATTAATCGCGAACGCAAGCACACATAAGATTGCCCTTTTGGGTGAGACGATTAGCCCCGCGCAAGGCAGTGTTTTTCGAGCGCAGTGGATTGAACACTGTCAGCCATACAGTGAATTAAATTGCTTATCGACGAGCTCAGAGATCAGGCACACAGGGTATGAAGGGAGACGGTGGGCTGAGGACCGGCACCGGACAAGGGCAACGGACAATGCCGAGTGCCGACAGGCGTGCGCACTTCGTGGAGGCACAGCCTGGAGGGGACACAAGACGACAACTCCCGGCAGAAGCAGGCCAGAGCGCCGCAGTGGCAATAGAACAAATGAACGATACTTGCAG
The DNA here is from genome assembly GCA_001247695.2 of Cymbomonas tetramitiformis. Classification (NCBI taxonomy): domain Eukaryota; kingdom Viridiplantae; phylum Chlorophyta; class Pyramimonadophyceae; order Pyramimonadales; family Pyramimonadaceae; genus Cymbomonas; species Cymbomonas tetramitiformis. The sequence goes on along the minus strand of LGRX02026613.1, from coordinate 8,100 downwards.
AGTAATAACACCTATTGCTCGTCCATATTAACAGCCTCTCATAATCACACCCCCAACCTGATAACAGAGGGTGACCACCCGGAGAGAAGCGGGTTCACAAAATTTGGCAGAATGTTGCATTTCTTGTCACCGAGTCTCATGCTTCCGGGACACCCTGAACCCACAATGACAATCGTAAGGGACCAGCAGCACACACTACTTATTTCCGCATGCCTTGTAACGATGGGAATCTTGGCTATTACCCACCGCGGGATTAGAATCTTAACAACACGAACGCAACCAAACGACTCTGCCTCAGGGGGGATTGTGTACTCACACCAAGGCCCAGAAGTCTGGGTTTGGAGGAATCAAAGGAAGAACACACCCTGGATGCACAAGAGGGGGAAATGGTATTGGAGAGAGGCGATGGACGGGGGAAGCCTCTTCTATGTCAATAGCGCTGCAGGGAGGACCTCCCTCCGCAGGAATTTTGCGGGGAGGAACAGCAACTGTGTTTTTGTTCCGGTCGGCATGCTGCGGAAAGTCAGGAAAGAGCTCGAAGATAGGGACAAGAACAGGAAGTCTCGCAGAGGAGGGGAAGCTACAGATCAACCCTCCACCCCCCCCCTTAGCGGTGGGGGGGGTGAAAAGCGGCCCCCCCCAAGGAACCAGACACGGGGCGCGAACCCCCAAGAGGAGGGGGGCCTCTACACGGTGGAGGGACGTGTATCGGATGTGCAACTCAGCCGGTACCTTCACACAATTGACCCGGCTCCGCCGGAGGAGATGAACCAGCACAAATTCCTCTCCAAACTTCTGGCCAAGGATGGGATCGATGGCCTGCTCGCGAAAGGGAGGTTCGCGTACCAGCCGCTGTGTGACGGAGAGCACTGGAGGGCCCTCTTCTTTGACCAACAGGCCGGGGAAAGGGGGGGCACCCACGTGCACCTCTTTGACTCCTACGGACCCAACCCACGGGAAGGAGCGAGGGGGCATGCGGAGCTGCTGGACGCCACCCGAACGTGGGCAGAGAGAAGGACAAGGCAGGGGGTCCCTACCGAAATCACGTGCACCAAACTCCGTACTCAGTACGATGACTTTCAGTGTGGGGTCTGGGTCGCGGTGATGGCGGCAGCATGGTGCGACTGGACGAAATCCCCAGAGAAGTCAACCTGGCCAAGGGCGGCGCACAGAGCCGCGGGGGGCACTGGGAAAACGACAAACAATAGGGTGGCAAAACAACACAGAATCGTCATGCAAATCGCCACCAAGCAGGAGGAACACGCGGAAGGCGAGGCCGGCACCCGGAGCGGGAGCAGTAGAGTACCCGGCAAAAGGGCAGTGCTCAGGCCACTACAACAAGTGACGGGAAGTGGACAGGCGCCAGCTCAGCAGAAGAGACAGCATAGGGCAGGCGCAAAGACCGTACTTGGCAGCTGGGGCAATAGTGCACGGGAATCTAAAAATGAACCAAATCACCACAGCGATAAAGAGAATCAAACACCCCCACCAGATGTGGGGGAGGAAGGTAGGCTGTCCCTGATGACCTGGAATATCAGAGGAAGCGACCACGCGTACTATGACCTCGCCAGGAGTTGCGAGGAACACCAGCCGGACGTGCTGGTTCTCACAGAAACAAAGGCAGCGGGCCCCATGGGACCAAAAAAACTCCAAGGGCTGGGTTACAGCGCCTGGCACTCAGCGCCGTGCCATGGAATCCAGCGGAGGGGGGCGGATGGTACTTCGTACAGAGGGGGGGTGGTCCTAGCCCTCAGACGCCCCTACGACAGGACGGACGTGCGCGCTAACCGTGAAGTCCCCAGATGCGCGAAAGGGTATTTACAGCATGTAGTTATTACGCTGCCAAGCGGCGTGAAGGTGCACGTGCTCGGTGTCTACAACCCTCCCCACCCGGAAGAAGCGGTGGTCAGGACGTGTATCCGTGATTACATAGCCCGAGAGGCCGCAGTGGCTTCCAGGAAGGGGGAGCACATGGTGGTGGGGGGAGACTTCAACGTCGCGGAGATCCCCAGAGAGCAAGACGGGATAGAACACCGTGCATGGAGAGGGATGTCTGACCGGGCGGGCCTTGCAGAGATCAGCTGCCCGCAAGGACCCACGTTTGGGGACCACAAAATCGATGGATGGTTAGCGTCAGAAGAGCTTCAGCGGATCGCTGACGAACGGCACCCGATCGACACCAGGGCACACAGGCACTGCAGCGACCACCAAGCGGCAGTGGCGGCGGTGCCGCTGTGGAAGCTTCACACGACCACACCGATAGTGGAAGAGCAGGCGAAACCTGACCCGATCACGAAATATCAATTCCCGATCTCCAAAGCCTTGCAACGCTCAATGAAGGCGGCAATAGATTCGGCGCTCCAGCCGAGTCTCAGGGAAAATGAATTCAAGACAGTGATCGAAAACGCGGTCGACGCGGCGGAAAGGGGAAGCCCGGACGCCAGGGAAAGAATTGATGCGGCCGGGAAGGCAGTTGATGGGGTCCTTCAGCAAGCCATGCGGGCCGTGGAGATCCCCCTTGAAACCGTCAGGTGCAAGCCCAAGGTCACCAGGGACCCCAACACAGGGGTCAGACTACCAAAAGCTAAATTCAGGAAGCGTGATAAAGCGCTGAAGGCAGCGGCGGTCCTACAGGAGATGCTTGCGATAGAAAAGGCAACAGGGGAAACCCCCAGCGCGGCACTGCTAGAGGAAGCCATGGCGGAGCCACGGGACACGGCGAAGGGCAGACCTGACACGTGTGCGGAGCCGGAAGACCCCCACTGGTGGGCGGAGTCTGAGATGCGCAGGTTCAGGCAGGAAGCCAAGTCCGTTATCAAAGACCACAAAGCCGAAACCTGGGAGACATTTGTCCAAAAATTCCGTAGTAACTACTATCGCATGAAAAAGTCAGCCCACAGGTTCGTCTTCAGAGACCGCGACGCACTCCCGAAAGGAAGAACCTTGGGGATATGGGACAGAAACAACAAAATGGCAGTCGGGGCGGTGGCCACCGCGGAGGCCTTTTCGGGGCACATGGCCCACTCGGACCCATATTGCTTCGAACACCCCAGGACGGACCAACTGGACGAAGAGATGCCATGGCTGGCGGCGGAAGCCCCGGATAGCATGAAACCGGGGCAAAGACCGAGGAAGACGGAGCTTGGGAGCAGGCTCACCATTGAACTCTACAGACAAATTGTCAAACGGCTCCCCAATGGGAAGGCAGCCGGCCCGGATGCGGTACCAAATGAAATCCTCAAGGCTATGCCGGAGGAATTCCACGAATTTCTCTTCTCGCTCATGAGGGCGATGTGGAAAGCGGGGATAACCCCAGGCACATGGAAGTTGGGCACCTTCGTCTACCTACATAAGAAAGGGGACACCTCTGTGTTTTCCAATTACAGGCCCATAGGGCTTCTCCGCACAATTCTCAAGCTTTATACGGCAATGGTCACGGATGTTCTATCCACGTTCTGCGAGGTAAACAGTATCCACAGCCAAGAGCAGATGGGTTCTAGGAAACACAGAAGCACGATCAACCAGCTCCTTCGACTGCAGCATGTTATCGAGGACAGCAAGCTGTCCCACAGCCAACTGCATGTTCTCTACGTGGACTTCGAGAACGCCTACGGGTCGGTGGAGCATGACAGACTCCAGCACACCATGAAGCACCTGGGGATCCCGGAGGACGCGGTCAGAGTGGTGGCAGACCTCTACGGGGGGGAGGCACACAAGTCACCTTTTAGGATGGCCTCAAAGATAGAGCACCACAGCTCGGAGCCCCTCATGGTCAAAAGGGGACTAGTGCAGGGAGACTCGCTGAGCCCCCTTCTCTTTATTCTCTATTTGGAACCCCTACTACGCTGGCTCAAGGCGGGCAACAAGGGGTATCTGCACCGCCTCACGGATTCGGACAAACCAATTCGCACTTCCTCGGCGGCATACGTGGACGATCTCGCCCTGATCGCGGAGTCGGCAACGCAACTGGCAGTGCAAGTCAGGAAGCTGGAGCTCTACTCCAACTGGAGTGGACTTCGAATCAACAAGACCAAATGCGGAATCACGGGAACGGACGAAAAAGGGTCTCCAATCCCTGAGGAGACATACGAGGATGTCACCATGCGCACCCCCAGGATAGGCAAGCATGGATTCCCGTACCTCCACCCGGATGACCCATACAAGTACCTTGGGATACAAGTGGCCCTCTCGGGGGACTGGACGGTCCAAAAGCAAGCCTCCTTTCTGCAGGCAAGGGAAAGGATACAGGCGCTCCTCCACTCCCCTCTGACGAGCGGACAGCAGGAGGAAGTCCTCCGCTCGGCAATTATAGGACAGCTAAGATATGCCCTTCCCTTAGGGATTTTTTCTACCAAGGAAATCGAGGACCTAGACGCGATTATCGGTGGGGCATACAAGCTCCTTAATGGATTGCCAAGAGGCACCGCTAATTGCTACACGGCACTCCCGAAAACCTCCTACGGGCTTGGGCACACACCACTGCTGGCCACGTACGCACAAAGTGTGGCGAGCGCCCTGCAGATGGCCACCGCCACCAGGGAAGACCTTCGAGAAAGGCCGAGAGAGGTGTTCAGGGAAAGTGAGGCCTTTCATGTCAAGCAGACCTCTCAACTTAGTGCCACCACGAGGGGGCTAGTCAGGTATCATTACAACCGCAGACAGGGACAGGTGGACGGTACGGTCAGAAATGGGGAACTCGACAGGTGCTGCACAGCCCGGCAACTTGCGGTGCTACGTGAGCACCAAGTCTTGCTCACAGGATCTGGACCGCTACTGGCGGACCTGATTAACACCCAGCACGGGGTCATCTCCAAACTTGCGAACGCGGTTCGGAAGCCCTTCCCGAGTGCGCTCGAAGGCAGACACAGAACGGTCGTTGACCAGGACACGGGTGAGGAGAGCGTGAAGATCTATTCAGTCAATGACCAGGAGGAAATTCCGCTTAGTCTGACCACGCTGCTGCCTCTACTCCCTTTCGTGGAGGAGGGGTTTTATGTGGCGAAGGGGGGCACCCGTGCGTGCAGCCTCAGAGAAGCAAAAACAAAAGTCCCCGCCAGGTTTCAAGGGCGCATGCGAACCTTCATGCTCATGCTGTACCCATATATATGCGAAGCGCTCGCTGACAAGCCCAACGACGCGCGATTCTGGGACAACCTGAAGAACCTCACCCTCAAACCCCAGTTTATGCCGTCCAAAGAGGCACACAACGCTCTAGGGTTCCAAAGGTTGGCAGAACCCCAGGCGACCGAAGGGGAAGAACTAACCACTTGGGAAGAGGGCTTCCACCCCACTCAATCCAAATGGGGCCCGCGATCGCTGTGGCACGCAGGAAGAAGAGGACCCCCCCCGACCTCCATGCAAGCCAAAAACGCCTTAAAACAAATGGCGACAGGTTATTGCGCCAAGGACGAAGAAGACCACGAAGACGCCTTTAAATGCCACGATATTGGAGGCAGACCCACCCTGCTTGAGGACCCGGGGGGTAGAGTCATGATAATGGACTCCGTAGGCGTGAGACCCAAGGCGGAAAAATTCCTCTCAGACCTGCGACACGCAGCCAGAGCTGGAGCAAGACTCACCGAGAAGGAGGCGATGGGCAGCAGGAGGGCGATGAGGAGAAACCGCCCTGAGGGGTCCCATGCGGACAGCCTCCTGAAGGGGGGAGGAAGAAGAGGAAACGAGCCCCGGGGGGAGGGCACCCCCAGGCACAGGACGGAAGGAGTCTTCTCGGACACCAGAGGCAGGGAGGCGTGGCTTAGCTCCATACAAGTGGAAACCCACAGCCTCTGCACGACGGGCTTGGACACAGTGTCGATGCACCAGACGAGACTCGCGGATGCCCTCAACGGAACCGAGTTCGAGCAGTCGGAACAATACGAGGCGCAGATGCGCAACACGATGGAAACGGTCCGGGACGAGGGATTTTCCTTTGTCCTGACTTGCGACGGCAGCCACTGGAATGTGCTCCTATTCGGAAAAAATGAGGACACCGGTGTTTCAATCTACCTCTACGACCCAATGGGGGGGGAAGACACGCGCCTATTGACTGCGCTGAGACAGTGGGCAGGACCGCCGGGATGGCCGCCGGTCAACGTAACGGTCTCCAACATGGGGGTCGCACACCAACGGGACGGATACCAATGCGGCGTCTGGGTGTGCTACATGATTGACAAGTGGCAGGAATGGAATAGGTCCACCACAGGAGAGAAGTGGGAGTCCTGGATCGGGCTGCATGGGCCCCCGGTGGGCGGAGAAGCTACGACCTCCAAGGGATACAGGAAAGCCATGAGAGGCCCAATCATGGCGCGCATAGGAGAATTAGAACAACGGGAGCGCCACCACGTGTTCCACGGGGAGGGAGAGATTCATGACCCAATCTCCTTCGAGGAGGTGGATGACGAAATCCAGGAAGAGGCCGGCGCGGGGCCAATGCAAGTCGGGAGGAGCCCGACCAGGCAGCCCCAGGCAAACATGGTGCCAGAAACCCCCAGGCACGCCCGGGAGCTCCCGAAGGTCGGTGAGAAAAGGACCAGGCAGATCATACAAAGCCCCCAGGCCACAATGGAAAGCGAGGAGATCAGACCCAGGCCGAACCCGCCTGCGCAGACACCCCAGAGGGAAACAAGCCCCCACCGGGTCACAGTTAGCCTGGAAGATGGCAGAGGCACGAAATGGAAAGGGACCGCGGCGCAGATCATGATGCTGAGGACATGGGTCCTCGCTCAATTGTCCAAAGGAGATGTCAGGACGGGGGAGTTGTTCCAACATGCGGCCAAAATCGGATTCTCGAGAGACGCGGTTAGGCTGATGGCCACGCACCTCGTAAGCAGTGAACAGGTCGCATGGGCAACGCACCCCCCTGTTAATGACTGCCGGAGCAGGAACAGGTGGTGGAGGATAGACACCATGGAGCTCTCGGTAGGCGCTGGCCCGACGGTTGCCAATGATCCGGAATTACTCGAAGAAACGGAGGAGGAACCCCAGGCCGTTGAGGCGTCCGAGAACACCACAATCCTAGCGGCTAGGACGCACTGGGGAAGCAGGGAATACCTGCTTGGGCCAATCCGCCCACAAGGGGAGACATGGGTCGAAGAGGACACACTGCTGACAGGAGGAATTGCGGGAATGAACCCGAGCCGAGCCGAACGAGAGACCGACACGTTCCACAACAAGGAGCGGGAAGCACAGCAGGCTCGGAGACACACGGAAAGAGAACCGCTGTCAGGAGCTCCCACGAGGCATGCCCACTACTGGCCGGGGGTCACCGAGCTCAACATAGACACTGAACCCACGAGGCATGCCCACTACTGGCCGGGGGTCACCGAGCTCAACATAGACACTGAACCCTTTAACCCAGACTGGGACGCAGCACCCTCGGGCAAGTGCACGCTCACGACAGAGACAGGCAGGCACCACGTGTTCGCGCACGACGAGCGGGGCAAGATGGTAGGCGCCCTCAAAGAAGAGGTACTCGATAGGCTCTACGACAGATATGTGGCCGCGGCGGGCACGGACAGCGCAGATCAGACCCATACAAGGGCGGGGGAAGAGCGACGGAGGTCCTTCGAGGAGCGGGAGCCACAGCTGGGCACAGTCCACGGATTCGCCACAGAAGTAGTCCTCCTGCTCAAAAGATATTCCTGCGAGGAGGAGGAGGAAGTCAAGAAAACTGCACTGCAAAATCACTGGACGCTCCCTCCAGAAATTATGCAAGCGCTCCAGGAGGCCTTCGGGATCCAGGCGGAGATATTCGCGTCGCCGCTCAACGTACACAGCCACACGGCGACATACTGCTCCAAGTTCGACAGGGACAAGATTTTCGGATCCCAAGGGTCTGCATGGGACACCCGATGGGGAGAACTGGGCGCCTTCGAGTTCAATCCGGAGTACACAGCGGCAGACCTAGACAAAGCGCTTCAGGAGGCCCTGATGTCCACGATGGCGAAAACCCCGGTACTGGGGGTAGGAATTTACCCGGCCTGGACGAGAACGCCAGCCAAGGCATACTGCAGGAGGTATGGAGATACTAGGATACATGAATTTGGGGTGATCCCAAGAAAAAGCTTTACGTTCCTTCCCCCAGACCACTGGGGAGGCACC
>LGRX02026612.1:0-41647 GCA_001247695.2 Cymbomonas tetramitiformis | reverse complement strand
CCCCAAGGAACCCGACATGGGGCGCGAACCCCCAAGTGGGGGGGGGCCTCTACACGGTGGAGGGACGTGTATCAGATGTGCAACTCAGCCGGTACCTTCACACAATTGACCCGGCTCCGCCGGAGGAGATGAACCAGCACAAATTCCTCTCCAAACTTCTGGCCAGGGATGGGATCGATGGCCTGCTCGCGAACGGGAGGTTCGCGTACCAGCCGCTGTGTGACGGAGAGCACTGGAGGGCCCTCTTCTTTGACCAACAGGCCGGGGAAGGGGGGGGCACCCACGTGCACCTCTTTGACTCCTACGGACCCAACCCACGGGAAGGAGCGAGGGGGCATGAGGAGCTGCTGGACGCCACCCGAAAGTGGGCAGAGAGAAGGACAAAGCAGGGGGTCCCTACCGAAATCACGTGCATCAAACTCCGTACTCAGTACGATGACTTCCAGTGTGGGGTCTGGGTCGCGGTGATGGCGGCAGCATGGTGCGACTGGACGAAATCCCCAGAGAGGTCAACCTGGCCAAGGGCGGCGCACAGAGCCGCTGGGGGCACTGGGAAAACGACAAACAATAGGGTGGCAAAACAACACAGAATCGTCATGCAAATCGCCACCATGCAGGAGGAACAAGCGGAATGCCAGGCCGGCACCCGGAGCGGGAGTAGTAGAGTACCCGGCAAAAGGGCAGTGCTCAGGCCACTACAACAAGTGACGGGAAGCGGACAGGCGCCAGCTCAGCAGAAGAGACAGCATAGGGCAGGCGCAAAGACCGTGCTTGGCTGCTGGGGCAATAGTGCACGAGAATCTAAAAATGAACCAAATCACCACAGCGACAAAGAGAATCAAACACCCCCACCAGATGTGGGGGAGGAAGGTAGGCTGTCCCTGATGACCTGGAATATCAGAGGAAGCGACCACGCGTACTATGATCTCGCCAGGAGTTGCGAGGAACACCAGCCGGACGTGCTGGTTCTCACAGAAACAAAGGCGGCGGGCCCCATGGGACCAAAAAAACTCCAAGGGCTGGGTTACAGCGCCTGGCACTCAGCGCCGTGCCATGGAACCCAGAGGAGGGGGGCGGATGGTACTTCGTACAGAGGGGGGGTGGTCCTAGCCCTCAGACGCCCCTACGACAGGACGGACGTGCGCGCTAACCGTGAAGTCCCCAGATGCGCGAAAGGGTATCTACAGCATGTAGTTATTACGCTGCCAAGCGGCGTGAAGGTGCACGTGCTCGGTGTCTACAACCCTCCCCACCCGGAAGAAGCGGTGGTCAGGACGTGTATCCGTGATTACATAACCCAAGAAGCCGCAGTGGCTTCCAGGAAGGGGGAGCACATGGTGGTGGGGGGAGACTTCAACGTCGCGGAGATCCCCAGAGAGCAAGACGGGATAGAACACCGTGCATGGAGAGGGATGTCTGACCGGGCGGGCCTTGCGGAGATCAGCTGCCCGCAAGGACCCACGTTTGGGGACCACAAAATCGATGGGTGGTTAGCGTCAGAAGAGCTTCAGCGGATCGCTGACGAACGGCACCCGATAGACACCAGGGCACACAGGCACTGCAGCGACCACCAAGCGGCGGTGGCGGCGGTGCCGCTGTGGAAACTTCACACGACCACACCGATAGTGGAGGAGCAGGCGAAACCCGACCCGATCACGAAATATCAATTCCCGATCTCCAAAGCCTTGCAACGCTCAATGAAGGCGGCAATAGATTCGGCGCTCCAACCGAGTCTCAGGGAAAATGAATTCAAGACGGTGATCGAAAACGCGGTCGACGCGGCGGAAAGGGGAAGCCCGGACGCCAGGGAAAGAATTGATGAGGCCGGGAAGGCAGTTGACGGGGTCCTTCAGCAAGCCATGCGGGCCGTGGAGATCCCCCTTGAAACCGTCAGGTGCAAGCCCAAGGTCACCAGGGACCCCAACACAGGGGTCAGACTACCAAAATCTAAATTCAGGAAGCGTGATAAAGCGCTGAAGGCAGCGGCGGTCCTACAGGAGATGCTTGCGATAGAGAGGGCAACAGGAGAAACCCCCAGCGCGGCACTGCTAGAGGAAGCCATGGCGGAGCCACGGGACACGGCGAAGGGCAGACCTGACACGTGTGCGGAGCCGGAAGACCCCCACTGGTGGGCGGAGTCTGAGATGAGCAGGTTCAGGCAGGAGGCCAAGTCCGTTATCAAAGACCATAAAGCCGAAACCTGGGAGACATTCGTCCAGAAATTCCGTAGTAACTACTATCGCATGAAAAAGTCAGCCCACAGGTTCGTCTTCAGAGACCGCGACGCACTCCCGAAAGGAAGAACCTTGGGGATATGGGACAGAAACAACAAAATGGCGGTCGGGGCGGTGGCCACCGCGGAGGCCTTTTCGGGGCACATGGCCCACTCGGACCCATATTGCTTCGAACACCCCAGGACGGACCAACTGGACGAAGAGATGCCATGGCTGGCGGCGGAAGCCCCGGATAGCATGAAACCGGGGCAAAGACCGAGGAAGACGGAGCTTGGGAGCAGGCTCACTATTGAACTCTACAGACAAATTGTCAAGCGGCTCCCCAACGGGAAGGCAGCCGGCCCGGATGCGGTACCAAATGAAATCCTCAAGGCTATGCCGGAGGAATTCCACGAATTTCTCTTCTCGCTCATGAGGGCGATGTGGAAAGCGGGGATAACCCCAGGCACTTGGAAGTTGGGCACCTTTGTCTACCTACATAAGAAAGGGGACACCTCTGTGTTCTCCAACTACAGGCCCATAGGGCTTCTCCGCACAATTCTCAAGCATTATACGGCAATGGTCACGGATGTTCTATCCACGTTCTGCGAGGTAAACAGTATCCACAGCCAAGAGCAGATGGGTTCTAGGAAACACAGAAGCACGATCAACCAGCTCCTTCGACTGCAGCATGTTATCGAGGACAGCAAACTGTCCCACAGCCAACTGCATGTTCTCTACGTGGACTTCGAGAACGCCTACGGATCGGTGGAGCATGACAGACTCCAGCACACCATGAAGTACCTGGGGATCCCGGAAGACGCGGTCAGAGTGGTGGCAGACCTCTACGGGGGGGAGGCACACAGGTCACCCTTTAGGATGGCCTCAAAGATAGAGCACTACAGCTCGGAGCCCCTCATGGTCAAAAGGGGACTAGTGCAGGGAGACTCGCTAAGCCCCCTGCTCTTTATCCTCTATTTGGAACCCCTACTACGCTGGCTCAAGGCGGGCAACAAGGGGTATATGCACCGCCTCACGGATTCGGACAAACCAATTCGCACTTCCTCGGCGGCATATGTGGACGATCTCGCCCTGATCGCGGAGTCGGCAACGCAACTGGCAGTGCAAGTCAGGAAGCTGGAACTTTACTCCAATTGGAGTGGACTTCGAATCAACAAGACCAAATGCGGAATTACGGGAACGGACGAAAAAGGGTCTCCGATCCCTGAGGAGACATACGAGGATGTCACCATGCGCACCCCCAGGGTAGGCAAGCATGGATTCCCGTACCTCCACCCGGATGACCCATACAAGTACCTTGGGATACAAGTAGCCCTCTCGGGGGACTGGACGGTCCAAAAGCAAGCCTCCTTTCTGCAGGCAAGGGAAAGGATACAGGCGCTCCTCCACTCCCCTCTGACGAGCGGACAGCAAGAGGAGGTCCTCCGCTCGGCAGTTATAGGACAGCTTAGATATGCCCTTCCCCTAGGGATTTTTTCTACCAAAGAAATCGAGGACCTAGACGCGATTATCGGCGGGGCATACAAGCTCCTTAATGGACTGCCAAGAGGCACCGCTAATTGCTACACGGCACTCCCGAAAACCTCCTACGGACTTGGGCACACACCACTGCTGGCCACGTACGCACAAAGTGTGGCGAGCGCCCTGCAGATGGCCACCGCCACCAGAGAAGACCTTCGAGAAAGACCGAGAGAGGTGTTCAGGGAAAGTGAGGCCTTTCATGCCAAGCAGACCTCTCAACTTAGTGCCACCACGAGGGGGCTGGTCAGGTATCATTACAACCGCAGACAGGGACAGGTGGACGGTACGGTCAGAACTGGGGGACTCGACAGGTGCTGCACAGCCCGGCAACTTGCGGTGCTACGTGAGCACCAAGTCTTGCTCACAGGATCTGGACCGCTACTGGCGGACCTGATTAACACCCAGCACGGGGTTATCTCCAAACTTGCGAACGCGGTTCGGAAGCCCTTCCCGAGTGCGCTCGAAGGCAGACACAGAACGGTCGTTGACGAGGACACGGGTGAGGAGAGCGTGAAGATCTACTCAGTCAATGACCAGGAGGAAATTCCGCTTAGTCTGACCACGCTGCTGCCTCTGCTCCCTTTCGTGGAGGAGGGGTTTTATGTGGCGAAGGGGGGCACCCGTGCGTGCAGCCTCAGAGAAGCAAAAGCAAAAGTCCCCGCCAGGTTTCAAGGGCGCATGCGAACCTTCATGCTCATACTGTACCCATATATATGCGAAGCGCTCGCTGACAAGCCCAACGACGCGCGATTCTGGGACAACCCGAAGAACCTCACCCTCAAACCCCAGTTTATGCCGTCCAAAGAGGCACACAACGCTCTAGGGTTCCAAAGGTTGGCAGAACCCCAGGCGACCGAAGGGGAAGAACCAACCACTTGGGAAGAGGGCTTCCACCCCACTCAATCCAAATGGGGCCCGCGATCGCTGTGGCACGCAGGAAGAAGAGGACCCCCCACGACCTCCATGCAGGCCAAAAACGCCTTAAAACAAATGACGACAGGTTATTGCGCCAAGGACGAGGAAGACCACGAAGACGCCTTTAAATGCCACGATATTGGAGTCAGACCCACCCTGCGTGAGGACCCGGGGGGTAGAGTCATGATAATGGACTCCGTAGGCGTGAGACCCAGGCAAACCGAGGCGGAAAAATTCCTCTCAGACCTGCGGCACGCAGCCAGAGCTGGAGCAAGAATCACCGAGAAGGAGGCGATGGACGGCAGGAGGGCGATGAGGAGAAACCGCTCTGAAGGGTCCCATGCGGACAGCCTCCTGAAGGGGGGAGGAAGAAGAGGAAACGAGCCCCGGGGGGAGGGCACCCCCAGGCACAGGACGGAAGGGGTCTTCTCGGACACCAGAGGCAGGGAGGCGTGGCTTAGCTCCATACAAGTGGAAACCCACAGCCTCTGCACGACGGGCTTGGACACAGTGTCGATGCACCAGACGAAACTCGCGGATGCCCTCAACGGAACCGAGTTCGAGCAGTCGGAACAATACGAGACGCAGATGCGCAACACGATGGAAACGGTCCGAGACGAGGGATTTTCCTTTGTCCTGACTTGCGACGGCAGCCACTGGAATGTGCTCCTATTCGGAAAAAATGAGGACACCAGTGTTTCAATCTACCTCTACGACCCAATGGGGGGGGAAGACACGCGCCTATTGACGGCGCTGAGACAGTGGGCAGGACCGCCGGGATGGCCGCCGGTCAACGTAACGGTCTCCAACATGGGGGTCGCACACCAACGGGACGGATACCAATGCGGCGTCTGGGTGTGCTACATGATTGACAAGTGGCAGGAATGGAATAGGTCCACCACAGGAGAGAAGTGGGAGTCCTGGATCGGGCTGCATGGGCCCCCGGTGGGCGGAGAAGCTACGACCTCCAAGGGATACAGGAAAGCCATGAGAGGCCCAATCATGGCGCGCATAGGAGAATTGGAACAACGGGAGCGCCACCACGTGTTCCACGGGGAGGGAGAGACTCATGACCCAATCTCCTTCGAGGAAGTGGATGACGAAATCCAGGAAGAGGCCGGCGCGGGGCCAATGCAAGTCGGGAGGAGCCCGACCAGGCAGACCCAGGCAAACACGGTGCCAGCAACCCCCAGGCACGCCCGGGAGCTCCCGAAGGTCGGTGAGAAAAGGACCAGGCAGATCATACAAAGCCCCCAGGCCACGGTGGAGAGCGAGGAGATCAGACCCAGGCCGAATCCGCCTGCGCAGACGCCCCAGAGGGAAACAAGCCCCCACCGGGTCACAAAGGTTAGCCTGGAAGACGGCAGAGGCACGAAATGGAAGGGGACCGCGGCGCAGATCATGATGCTGAGGACATGGGTCCTCGCTCAATTGTCCAAAGGAGATGTCAGGACTGGGGAGTTGTTCCAGCATGCGGCCAAAATCGGATTCCCGAGGGACGCGGTTAGGCTGATGACCACGCACCTCGTAAGCAGTGAACAGGTCGCATGGGCAACGCACCCCCCTGTTAATGACTGCCGGAGCAGGAACATGTGGTGGAGGATCGACACCATGGAGCTCTCGGTAGGCGCTGGCCCGACGGTTGCCAATAATCCGGAAGTGCTCGAAGAAACGGAGGAGGAACCCCAGGCCGTTGAGGCGTCCGAGAGCACCACAATCCTAGCGGTTAGAACGCACTGGGGAAGCAGGGAATACCTGCTTGGGCCAGTTCGCCCACAGGGGGAAGCATGGGTCGAAGAGGACACACTGCTGACAGGAGGAATTGCGGGAATGAACCCGAGCCGGGCCGAACGAGAGACCGACACGTTCCACAACAAGGAGCGGGAAGCACAGCAGGCTCGGAGGCCCACAGAAAGAGAACCGCTGTCAGGAGCTCCCACGAGGCATGCCCGCTACTGGCCGGGGGTCACCGAGCTCAACATAGACACTGAACCCTTTAACCCAGACTGGGACGCAGCACCCTCGGGCAAATGCACGCTCACGACGGAGACAGGCAGGCACCACGTGTTCGCGCACGACGAGCGAGGCAAGATGGTAGGCGCCCTCAAAGAAGAGGTACTCGATAGGCTCTACGACAGATATGTGGCCGCGGCGGGCACGGACAACGCAGATCAGACCCATACAAAGGCGGGGGAAGAGCGACGGCGGTCCTTCGAGGAGCGGGGGCCACAGCTGGGCACAGTCCACGGATTCGCCACAGAAGTAGTCCTCCTGCTCAAAAGATATTCCTGCGAGGAGGAGGAGGAAGTCAAGAAAACTGCACTGCAAAATCACTGGACGCTCCCTCCAGAAATTATGCAAGCGCTCCAGGAGGCCTTCGGGATCCAAGCGGAGATATTCGCGTCGCCGCTCAACGTACACAGCCACACGGCGACATACTGCTCCAAGTTCGACAGGGACAAGATTTTCGGATCCAAAGGGTCCGCATGGGACACCCAATGGGGAGAGCTAGGCGCCTTCGAGTTCAATCCGGAGTACACAGCGGCAGACCTGGACAAAGCGCTTAAGGAGGCCCTGATGTCCACCATGGCGAAAACCCCGGTACTGGGGGTAGGAATTTATCCGGCCTGGACGAGAACGCCAGCCAAGGCATACTGCAGGAGGTATGGAGATACTAGGATACATGAATTTGGGGTGATCCCAAGAAAAAGCTTTACGTTCCTTCCCCCAGACCACTGGGGAGGCACCACAGTATCAGGCGTCACGAAGAAGGACTACAGCAACTGGGGAGTTAGGATCCTAGTTGTTGCCAACGCAGAGGGATGGCAAAAATTCTGCCCGGACCCAGAAGGGGCAGCGGAACTAGTCGGGAAGGCCCTGCAGCGCAGCACGTACTGCACGGTCCGTAAGTACCACACGATTCGGAACCTCAGGCCGGCCAACCCGAGGGTCCACACCTCGGACGCAGTGTCAGACATGGCGGCGGTCAAAAACGCGATGGAGAGCACTAGTCAACACGACATGATCTTCGACCCTCACCCGATGAGAAAATGGGAAATACCGAGCATGTCGCGCAGACAGGGATGGGGGAACGAAGGGGGTGAGGTCCCCAAGGAAGACCGCACCCCGGAGGCGGCGAGGGCCATGAGACAAACATGGCGCGACAGGGGACTCGCCGAGGTCACGATCACGGAGTACCATGCGGCGAACACGGCATGGCCTTTGGACAAGATCAAAGAGGACTCGAGGGCCAGATGGCTAAATGCAATGGAGCGCACTCCCATGCTCTTCAGCAGACAAGACAGGGACAGGGGACACACGGAAGTAAGGGAGAGGTTCCCCACGTGTCCCATTAAGCACAAAACCGGACGTTCCAGAACCTTAGAGGAAATCAACAAAGCCTGGGATGCAACCTCGTTCCTCTATACGGATGGATCGCGACTGGACCCAGAGGAAGAAGGGGGGCTACATAGAGTGGGAGCGGCCTACTGGGACCCCAGAGGGGATGAAAACCCCAGAACTTGGAGGGGCACGTGGTCGACGGGTGGACACCTCACCATCAACAGGGCGGAACTCCTGGCGATCCACGCGGCACTCAGGGTCAGAGAATGCACAACACCGGGCGAGATAGCAATCTGCACGGACAGCCTCTGCAGTATGTACCAAATACTCAACATGTTATCCAGACCCCACACGATGGAGGGCCACAGACACAGGGATTTGCTTGAGGATATACTCTCCCTGGTCGAACAGCATAACAGCCAGGGAACGAAGGTCTCACTCAGGAAGGTCAAAAGCCACACGGGGGTGAAGGGCAACGACAAGGCAGATGAGGCGGCCAAACAGGCAGCAGAAAACCAGGAGGGCACCACCCAAATTGACCCATGGGACAACAGGACCATGTACACGCTCGTGGCCAATGCCCGGGATGGTGAATCGATGAGGCCCCTGCAAGGGGAGGGGGCAGTGGAAAGGTATGTGGCAGAAAGAATTGCACTAAAAGCGACACAGCACAAGTCAGTGAGAAAATGGCTACAGCCCCCGAGCAGCCCGTGGGAAGAATGGGGAACACCCGGCAGGGGAAATCGGGAGGGAGCTATCTCAGCAGAGGGCTCTATGACAAAGAACCCCACGACCGGCGCCCCAGGGCCAGCCCAAGGCCCCGACCGGGGCCGACAGAACGTGGAAATGGGGACACCAGGGGAAAATCCCCAGGAGCCGATGCTCCTGGAGGAACTCCAGCACGCTCCCCGGAGCCAAGACGACCCGCCGGAGCGACGGGAGCCGGGCGACCAGGAACAGGTACACCCGCGGGATCAAGTGGCCACTCAGGACGAGTGGGACCTACTCTGGGAATTCGATGAGACGCGGGGGCCGCCTCTGGACATGGGCGAGAGGGGGGCCATGAACTCGCCAGACAGAGAGATGATGCAAGCGATCGAGGAGGCAGAACGTGAGGACCCAATTGACGGTCTATGCCGCTCGATGATGGAGATGGACCTGGGAGAGTCGGAACTCCAGAACCTGACGGACGTTCCACAACAAGCGATAGACGCCTACCAGGAGGCGGCCCCAGAGAGAAAAAGAAAGAGAAACAGGGACCGGGAGGCCATGCACCGGGGAAACGGAGACAGGGCCGCCACAAGCCACGCAGACGCTGCCGCAGTCGAGACACACATGGGAAGAAGATTGGAGGAGCCCCCGCGGGAAATTCTCCAGGACAAGTCGATACCAGGAATATCCAATCACTTCTGGAAGGTTACCCCACCGACGCTCAGGTCCCTGATTCTAAGGTGCCGGTTTGGGGTCCTCATGACGACTGCCAGAAAGCACCTCATATGGCCGAACAAATATCCGGTCCCGGACTGCGCCCTCTGCGGGAGGAGGGACACTCCGGCACACAGGCTGGCTGGATGCAAAGACGAGACCAGCATGAACATGGCCACAGCCAGGCACAACGAAGTGGCAAGGACCCTTTACGAAGCGATCAGGAAGGGACGAACGGGCGCCAGTCCGATCTGGATCGCACACCACGCTGGGCTCGGCGGGACTAACAAATGTACCCGCCCGATACCGGACTTCGTACTCAAAAGGGGTCAGTGCCGTAGGGACGGAAGGGACCACCCGGGGGCGAAGGACCCCCCAGACGACATACCGCACTTTGTGGATATTGTCATGATCAAGGGTGCAGAGGACGTCAGGGACGCCCCCCCAGGCAGGCCGGAAAACACCCACAGGGAGGATGTGGGAGAAATACACCTCATAGAGGTGGCCTTCACGTGGGACACTCGCTGGTATGTGTCCCTTCACGATAAACTCAACAAGTATGAGCCCCTTATGGAACTACTCAGATCCAAAGGCTATAAAGTGTTCTTTCACCCGATGGTTTTCGGAACCACGGGGTCGGTATATGAACACAACGCAAGGGCTCTCACGCAACACCTAGGCTTCAACAAGAAGGAAGCGGAGGCCCTCCTCAAGAAAATCAGTAGCATCGCGGTGGAATGGGCTGCCAAGATGTTGATTTCACACAGCAGGTCGGAGAAGGAGAAGGCTCTAAAAAACAGTAAGAAGCCGCCTTGATTGTGCATGTGACTAGGGGCAGGCGTAACAGCTGTGCACCTTCAAATATCACGCTTCCAGTAGGAAGAGTCACATTTTTTCTTTTTTTCTTTTTTTCTTTCCATGCAGCAGTGGGCCTTCGAGGAGCTGAAGAAGGCCCTCACATCAGCGCCAGTGCTCGCCTTGCCCAACATTAAGGGTGCCGCAGACGGCACAGCGCCTTTCGTAGTGCAGACGGATGCTAGCGGCATCGCTCTTGGGGGAGTACTTATGCAAGACAATGGAGATGGTCTTGGGCTGCGCGTGATAGCATACGAGAGCCGCCAGTTCTCAGCCGCCGAGCAGAACTACCACACCGGCGAGCGTGAGCTAGGTGCTCTACACCACTGTACCACCGTCACCTGGCGGCATTACCTCATCTTCACCAACTTCCGCATCCAGGGTGATCACCGCCCCCTTGAATGGCTGATGGAACCTGGCAGAGAGCTTAGCCGCAGACAGGCGCGCTGGTACATGGATCTGGTAGAGGTGGGAGTCCCGAGAATGGAGTATATCGAGGAAGCGCTGCTGCTGGTACCAGACGCCCTGTCCAGAAGACCCGACTTCAAAGACAAGGACGTTCGCGAGGGGTTGAAGGAGGCAGGAGTGATCGACCCCACCTCAGACCTGCCGAAAGACCCTCTGGCAACGCTGGAGTCTGAATGCTTCTCCAGCTCACCACCCGCAGCTCATCCCCACTGGGCCCAGACGGTTGACTGTTGGCTCTCAGCAGTGGAAACCCTCTCCGTGGCGGAACAGGCCATGGACATGGGGGAGACCATCGCCCTCGTTAATCCGAAGCTCTATAAGGGAATGAAGGAGGATCACCTCGACTTCGACATGCCTGACTGGCCTGAAGCCGATAGCGCGAAGCCGACAGAAGCTCCACACCAAACCCCTGACAGAGCTCCACCTCAGACAAGGATAACGAGGAGCATGTCACGTGCTGGAAGAGCCTCTACGACCCCAGCGCCTCCACAGTTGGCGTCACCGAAGACGCGAACGCCATCACGAGCTGACGCATCGTCGGCGCCCACTGAGAAGGTGCAGAGTTCACCACCCCCGCAGCAGGCGCCCCAGCAGTCATCTCCATCCCCGGCCCTTCACCCGCAGAAATGGCAGACTCCCCCCGAAGACTCACAGAATTGGCGTGTCCGAGCAGAGTACTCCTCGAAGTACGCCGAGAAGTTTGGACCCTTCGATGTGGACGCCTGTTGTGACTTTGGCGGCCGCAACAGACAGGCGGATAGGTTCTGGACAGACTGCCTTTCAGAGAAATGGAGGGGCCTTCGGGTTTGGTGTAACCCCCCATATAACTCCAAGCACATTACAGTGGAGGCGATTTTGAACAAGTATATCGCAGAATGGAAGGCAGACCCAGAAAACACCTCAGCAGTCTTCGTCCTACCAGATCACCAGTCCAAGCTCCCCGCGTGGCGCAAACTTTTCAGAAAGGCCAATATGCAGATCGTGGAGGTCATCCCTACTCACGATGATAAGGGCGAGCCCAATCAGTTCTTCGAGAACCCAGATGGAAAGGCCTTCGACCTTCGTTGGCCTGTTCTGATAGTACACGCCCCTTCCGCCAAACCACAGCCGGCACGCGTGAGGCACCCGCGAACGGCCCCCGCTGTGATAAGGACAGGTGAGGCAGCAGCTTTCAGAGACGCAACCTCCCAGCAGTCGGACTCAAAGTTCCTGCGTGCGTTGAAAGCGGAGTACACCCGAGAGGGGACACTCCGTTCGCTGCGAGAGAAAGTGAAGGCGGCACCACACCAATGCCTACAGGACTTCAGGCTGGTGGGTGAAGTGGTTTGGAGGACCGCAGCAGGAAGATATCAGCTGGTGCTGGGGGAGGACTCTCCACTTCGAGAAGTAGTGATTCGCCATGCCCATGAGTCATTGTCCTCAGGCCATACTGGGCGGGACAAGACTCTGGAGAGGGTGCTGCGACGCTTCTATTGGCGTGGTGCCGCGGAAGATGTGGGCACCTGGGTTACATCCTGCGCAGTGTGCCAATCAGTGAGACCGCGGGGAACTTACCCGGATGGGTTGCTAAACCCTCACACCATCCCGAACAGGCCATGGCAGGATGTCGCGGTGGACTTCGTCACCGGCCTGCCGGTATCGGAGAGGGGCAATGATGCTTTCGTGGCCTTCACCTGCAAGCTGACGAAGATGGTCCACGTTGTACCGATGAACTTTGGCGACAGCTCCGCAGCTGTGGTGGCCAGAATCTACTTTGACTCGGTGTGGCGCTTACATGGCGCGCCTATGAAGATTGTCTCTGATCGTGACCCGCGGTTTCAAGATGCTTTCTGGCAGGAACTCATGAGACTGATGGGTGTGAAAGTGGCTCGTACCACGCCGTACAACCCTCGGTCTGACGGCCAAGCAGAACACAGCAACAGAGTTATTGAGGACATGCTCAGGTCCTTTGTTGACGCCAATGTGGAGGACTGGGATCTGTTCACCACTAACGTGGAGTTCGCGATCAATGCCTCCAGGAGTGAATCTACTGGCTTCACGCCGTTTGAACTGGTGTTCGGGTTCTCGCCGCTGTCGCAGTTGGATCTTTTCCTGGAGGCCGCGCAGTCCACCGCCGGACGACGAACTGGGGGAGTAGGCACCGCACACGAAGTGGCTGGGAAATTTTCGTCGCAGCTGCGGGACGCCAGGCAGCGGTTGGAGCTGGCTCAACAGCGACAGCGCGAACAGTTTGATCGCAGACACGGGCAGCGGGAGTATGCTGTTGGAGATCTGGTCTGGATAGAGGCGAAACACCTTACGGAGAAGGTGATGGATCGCTCCATCTGTAGGAAACTGACCAAGCGCTGGCATGGACCAGTGCCTGTGACCGAACGCTTCTTCAGCGATATACAGATGACCATGCCCGAGGCCGACAGAGGAGCTCCAGTAGCCTACCGCCTACGCCTCCCTCCTCACTGGCGGATTCACGACGTGTTCGCTCAACATCGCCTCAAACCGTACACCAGCGGTCAAGATGCTTTTGCCGCACGCGATCACCTAGCAGTACCTGAAGAGGTGGTAGTAGACGGTCAGAAGGAAGCACACGTTGAGCGTATCCTCGCACGTCGAGTGCGGTCTGTTCGAGGAAAGGAGGTGGAAGAGTGGAAGGTTCGCTGGACTGGCTACTCCAAAGCTCACGACCAATGGAGGACGCGTGACAAACTTGAACGCGGAAGCCCACTCCAACAACTTCGTGAATTCGAGCAAGCGAGACTGCACATGGAAGCGCAAGTCCGCGACGAAGCCACTCGGCGACGCGAGCAGCGTGGCCGCCACTCCGCTCAAGCCGGAATGACACTCGCCCACCTCATCACCAATCCCTGCGATGAACTGGACCAGCTCGAACAGATGGAAGATGATATCCCCCTGCCGTGGGAACGCCAGGAGCGCGTGGAAGATGGGTCGTTGGCACTGGTGACAGAGCTGCTGGCAATACAGGCAAAGACAACCCGCACGCCCAGGATTCTCGTACTCTTCAGCGGTACTGGCTCAGTAGAGAGGGAATTCCTAAATTGCTTCCCCTCCGCCTCAGTGGTGACCCTCGACTCCGGGCATATCTGGCAACCCACTCATGTGTGTGACATCCTGCAATGGGACTACAAGCAATACCCGCCTGGATTCTTCGATGTTATTTGGGCAAGTCCCCCCTGCAAACAGTACAGTCAAGCGCGCACCACTGGTGGACCCCCTGACCTTCCCCAGGCTGACAAAATCGTACGACGAGCATTGCAGATCATTGACTACCTAGAGCCAAAATATTGGTTCATGGAAAACCCCAGAGGTCGCTTCCCTAACGCGCTACGGCTTCGCCCTATGATGCGCCAACTTCCCCCACCGCTGGTGTGTACCTACTGCATGTATGGTACGCAGTACATGAAACCCACCTGCATATGGACGAACTCAGCACCACCCTCGCCCCTGCTACGCTGTACTACTTCAACACCGTGTGCGTGCAGATGGGCAACCGGTGCTCACCCAGAGACTGCTCAGCTTGGACCTCACCCGCAGCAGACTGGAGCAGGTCGATCTGCGAGTGTATACCCCGTGCCAGCACTCCTGCTACGACAACTTTTCCGACATTTACGCCTCCGCGACACTGAAGACCCGCTTTAGATTCCAAGTGGCACCCTTCTTCTTGAAAGTGGTGCTCTGGTAGCGGCAGGCGAACTATGCTCGAAGAGGAACCAGAGAACCTAAGAACTGGAAACAGCAAGGAACCAGAGAACCTAAGAACTGGAACTTAGATGGGTACCTTAGCGGAGTGATCCCAGGAGGTAGACCACTCCTAAGGGGGGGGGAGTTGTGCCCGGAGGCACAGCGTGAGCCGATATGCCTATGCGTCCGTATGTGTGTCATCGGGGGTAATCTGGGATTGGCACGATGACAGTGAAATTGGGCTTGAAATCACGATGAGAATGAATACCAGATGTCCGGGGTATGACAGTATGACACTATGACACTACGACAGTATGACAGTATGACACTATAGTAGTATGACAGTACTGTGGGGGGTGTCATCGTGGAACTCAGTCAGACCCTCGAAGAATGGTCAGATTCGCATCGGGGTTGAAAAGACAATGAAATCGAATATCAGATATTAAGGTTATGACAGTATGACAGTATGACGCTATGACAGTATGACAGTATGACAGTACAGTAGTATGACAGTACTGTGGGGCAGTCATCGTGTCAGCCTGTCGGCATAACATCTGAATCGAGAATGACGAATCGGAATTAGAAATGAGATCGGATCGAGAACTGAACGTTGAGCCGAAGTGTGACATCGGCTCTCGAGTGGTTGACCCTGCAACCTGAGTGACGAGTGAATAAGTAGAGCACTTGAGAAGTGTTTAGCCTTCAGAACTCGGAACCGAATTATCGTTTGTACCTCAATCTGGCCCTGATCCAGTATATTATAAAAATCCGAATTGTGTACCTTTGCACGTTCAATCAAAAACATATCTCCGAGCATCTGTCGTCGTGCCCCTGGCACATCTAAAACATACCCAGTATCACTGTCTTCATTATGATTCTTGATAATGGTTTTCCATTCTTCAGTTGATTTTTCGAGTGTCCATTCAAAACCTTTACAAGGCAATGGTCTAATCATTGCGTGACCATAAAGATTGTTTGCATCTATATACATCAAAAAGTTACTTATCCGTTCTTTGTCATAATTCGATAGATATTTATTGTTCGCTTCAACATTTCTCAAGACCGCTTTTGAGATTCCGCCACGAATTCCTTTCTCAAAAAACATATACATATCATTATCGGTCAACAGTTCAAGTTCGACACTTGTATGCTTTAACATTGCATCCCAAGCAAGCCCAGGGGTACCTACATAAAAGCACGGGTCTAATCCGTATGTTTGCATTGATAGTTCCCTAAATGTTTCCATTACATCTGCCACACCATAAACATCTCGATCTAAATACAAATCGTGAAATTGTTCAAAGTTTTGTATATTGAATGCATCGATTGTCTTCATCATATTATCATATGTCTTATCGCTCATATTTGATTGTGTCATATTATTGTAGAATGTTTGTCGGTCTGGAACCGATTCAACAAATTTTTCATATGTATCGAACCACTCGTAAGGAAATTCTCCCTTTTGACAAATAAGTTTGAATTTTTCAGGATCACTTGTAATTCGTTTCATATTGACCTTCTTGCTTTCGGGTAGAGCGGATATCAATGTTTCTAAACTCGCCATTTGGAAAGCCATTGTATCCATAAACTGATAACTATTCAATTTTAATGTTTTGTAATTTTCACTATTTTGAGCTATTACAGAGATTCGATTTTTATCGCCTCCTAATATATCAAATGCTTGTATTATCATTCGTAGGTCATAATTTAAATTGTGAAACATTATAGGTATAGTTTCACGTTTTGGGCAAGATGCTTTTAAATTACATTCTTCGTGGGCAGGTCCTCGATAATTCCCAGTATAATGACAATGGTCTCTAACTTTATCTGTTTTTATTTCTTGTTTGCAAAATCTACACGTATTACAATTATTATGATGTTCTTGTTGTTTTGGAGTTAATGGTTTCATAGTATCTTTCCAAATTTCTTTAGATTCTTTTATTTTGAACTGTAAATGACTTTCTATTCTCATAATAGTTTTCACAAAATGTTCGTTTGCATCAAGTCCTTTGTATCGATATGTCAAGGGGATACCCAGTTTGATATCGCTTTTAATGAAAATCATATACGATGTTGGTAAATGCTTTGTATCTTTTGATGTATTACTATTTGTTTTCGGATTTTTTGAATTGATAAATTCGAAGTCAGCATACAATACTATCGGTTTTTTGTTTTGTTTTTGAAATCCTGTAAATCTGAGTTTATCGTTAACGTCTTGGTCTGGTAACTTCACTTTTTGTTTTACATTCAAATTTCGACAATCTTCAATATGTTCATTTAATTTTTCATTGTACCTAAAAGACTTTAAACATCTTGGACAATTATGACATTTTTGGTTTTGACCATCTGCACAAAATCGGTTGAAGTTCTTAATGTGTGTGTATGTTTAGTCCTTTCTGGCTCACCCGATATTCCCCGATATTCCAAGGTAGTAGCCTTAAAGATTTCATCAATTTTCATCAATTTTCATCAATTTTTCATATCTTTCACATATATGCCCAATATTCTCACAAATAAGCAAAAATCCTCGATAACTTTCAAAATAATGGTTAAACCCTAAAAATTTTCGGTGATATCGAAAAATTAGACAATTTGATAAAAATGAAAATTTGGTGAAAAAATCTCAAAAATATTTTTTTCGTGTCATATGTTTGTCATACAGATGTCATACAGATGTCATACAGACAATGAGAAGGCAACAAGAATGCAACAAGAAGACAAGAAGAGTGTTAGTAGACGAACAGTCGGCGTACAGGTCATATACGGTTACAGTGGTTATATATGTTCTTTTTTATTTCAAGAATATGGAAAGTATGAATGTAACACCCTATGACAGTGCATGACCCGTACATCAAGCGTACATCAAGCGTACATATACTGTAACTTTCTCATATGATACTCAAAATTCATTTATGATATATGAATCTTGACTAAAATTTGGTGAGCATTTCAAATATTATACTTAAAAGCAACAATTCCGATTCCGTTTCGTTTCGTTCGCCCGAGGTAATCGCGTTTCGCATCGCTTCGCATCGAGGTAGGGTTTGGTTTGGTTTCCCTAAAAGTCCTAAAGTCCTAAGTTCCTAAAGTCCTAAAGTCCTAAAAGTAATAATTCCTTAAAAATCTTATTATATCTTGTAATGACCATAAGCCAAAGTTTGTATTCCGTCTTCTAATATATATCTTTTATCATCGTAACACGTCAATGCTTTCTTTTTCAGTGTTATACTATAATTTGTACACGCATAACTTCTAATCGATTTAACTTCTTTGGTAATTTCTTTTTGTTCGAACAATGCTTTTGTATAATCTTCGTATTTGATATTTTTCTTTACAACAGTCTTGCTGATCCCTTTGAGAGTTTTCTTTTCACAAAATTCATCATTTGTGTTGTATGTTTGATATGCATATACTTTAGATCTTAATGCTGTGACTTTGGACATCATTGCGAAAACAGGTTTTTTGTCATCATCTTCTTGAATACATTCATCTTTGAAGTATCCTACTTGCTTCGCTCGAACTTTTGAAAACAGCATATGGTCTTTTGGGTAATTGCTTGTATCATAAGAGTTTTCCATTTCCTTCATATCCTTGTATACATCATCGGTTTTGATGTTCAAAACAAATGAATCTGTATCAGTCAATACCAGATTCACATTTTCCTTGTATCTTGGTTTTAATGTATCATAATAGAACGAATACATATGAATCTTTGATAAATCTAATACTGCTACACCGCAATAGATTGGTTTGATCAAATTTACAGTTGTTGTATTCATTTGTAAGATTCTAAAATTCTCACCTCCTATGTTTTCAATCACTTTCTGGTATTCAGGTTTTGAACTGTATTTGATAAACTGCTTTTCATCTAAAACAAATTTCAATGTAGTTCGATCACGAACGTTCTCCATCGTTTTACCAAATACTGAATTGTTCATTAATTTGTAAAAATCCTTTTCAAAATCAAACTGACATTTTGCTCGCATATTTGTATTGTAATCAATATAGGGTTTCAACCACCTTTTTTGTTTGAAACTGATAGCTCTGTGTACCTTTTTCAACTTCAACCCGTGTTCCAAGTAGAACCTTAATGCTTCTATGTGTACCACATATTTATGCTTGTCATACAGTGTACATACAAGCTTCTTGTTGTTCTTATCAAATTTGCTACCAGTCTTGTGTAATATACTTTTTGAATAATCGCTAATTTCTGTTTCTTTGATATTCATATGTTCTGGAGCCATTGGGTAATCATTGTGTAAATCGTGTAGTTCTTTGGGATATTCGAGATCAACCTCTAAAACATACCCAGTATCACTGTCTTCATTATGATTCTTGATAATGGTTTTCCATTCTTCAGTTGATTTTTCGAGTGTCCATTCAAAACCTTTACAAGGCAATGGTCTAATCATTGCGTGACCATAAAGATTGTTTGCATCTATATACATCAAAAAGTTACTTATCCGTTCTTTGTCATAATTCGATAGATATTTATTGTTCGCTTCAACATTTCTCAAGACCGCTTTTGAGATTCCGCCACGAATTCCTTTCTCAAAAAACATATACATATCATTATCGGTCAACAGTTCAAGTTCGACACTTGTATGCTTTAACATTGCATCCCAAGCAAGCCCAGGGGTACCTACATAAAAGCACGGGTCTAATCCGTATGTTTGCATTGATAGTTCCCTAAATGTTTCCATTACATCTGCCAAACCATAAACATCTCGATCTAAATACAAATCGTGAAATTGTTCAAAGTTTTGTATATTGAATGCATCGATTGTCTTCATCATATTATCATATGTCTTATCGCTCATATTTGATTGTGTCATATTATTGTAGAATGTTTGTCGGTCTGGAACCGATTCAACAAATTTTTCATATGTATCGAACCACTCGTAAGGAAATTCTCCCTTTTGACAAATAAGTTTGAATTTTTCAGGATCACTTGTAATTCGTTTCATATTGACCTTCTTGCTTTCGGGTAGAGCGGATATCAATGTTTCTAAACTCGCCATTTGGAAAGCCATTGTATCCATAAACTGATAACTATTCAATTTTAATGTTTTGTAATTTTCACTATTTTGAGCTATTACAGAGATTCGATTTTTATCGCCTCCTAATATATCAAATGCTTGTATTATCATTCGTAGGTCATAATTTAAATTGTGAAACATTATAGGTATAGTTTCACGTTTTGGGCAAGATGCTTTTAAATTACATTCTTCGTGGGCAGGTCCTCGATAATTCCCAGTATAATGACAATGGTCTCTAACTTTATCTGTTTTTATTTCTTGTTTGCAAAATCTACACGTATTACAATTATTATGATGTTCTTGTTGTTTTGGAGTTAATGGTTTCATAGTATCTTTCCAAATTTCTTTAGATTCTTTTATTTTGAACTGTAAATGACTTTCTATTCTCATAATAGTTTTCACAAAATGTTCGTTTGCATCAAGTCCTTTGTATTGATATGTCAAGGGGATACCCAGTTTGATATCGCTTTTAATGAAAATCATATACGATGTTGGTAAATGCTTTGTATCTTTTGATGTATTACTATTTGTTTTCGGATTTTTTGAATTGATAGATTCGAAGTCAGCATACAATACTATCGGTTTTTTGTTTTGTTTTTGAAATCCTGTAAATCTGAGTTTATCGTTAACGTCTTGGTCTGGTAACTTCACTTTTTGTTTTACATTCAAATTTCGACAATCTTCAATATGTTCATTTAATTTTTCATTGTACCTAAAAGACTTTAAACATCTTGGACAATTATGACATTTTTGGTTTTGACCATCTGCACAGAATCGGTTGAAGTTCTTAATGTATGAATAATGCTTATCATAATAAAACAATTGCACGATCTTATCAAAAGGTTGGTTACTAATTCGTAATGGTCTAATGTCTTTACCATCAGGCTCACTTGTATAAATATGAATACATAGCTGGTTATCTTTTTCGAATTTCAAAATGTGACAACCATTAACTTCCATAGGGAAATCTTTTTCATTAAACTTGAGTTTATTAAAATGTTCTGTATATTTGCTTACTCTTTCACTATTTTTTTCAACGGGATACATACAAGCTAATACTGACCATATGAAACAAAACTTATCATCATTTTTTACATTTACAATCGCTTTTTTATTCTTGATAGATTCGGGTATTGGTTTGTATGAAGAACCCTTTATTGCATTGTATTTCGAAACACTCAAAAACAATTGTTCGACTTCAATAGTATATACATATTCTCTTTCCATTAGTAAACCATTTATGTTATGGAATAAATAGTCGAAAAAATCATTTGGTGTGTTACAAATTTGAGCTTTTATGCTTTTGGTCATATTGTCAATCATTCTATTTTTTGTATTGAATACCCTAATTTTGAAAGATGGAAATATTTTCTTTGGACCATCTCGTAAAACCTTTTGTAAAACTTGGTTAATTTGATATAATATGTCGGTATTTTGAATATGGTTAATAACGTCTTGAGGAATTACTTTATCATCGTAGTAATCAATATTGAGTGTGTAAACCTCAAAGCTACTATTGAATGCACTATCTACGTGAGTTAATAAAGCTTTCCTCTGACGGAATTTTCGTTTGCGTCATTAAGAATAGAAGCTCTTGATATGTTCATATTGAAACCATCATCAATATCAGTCTGTGTCAACGTTTTGATGCCACTCTCGGATTGACCGTCGTTCGAAGCATTTTGTAATTTGATTTGAAATGTATCGTCTGTACTCACGGTATTTGTGAACAAGATTTTGAGAATTTCATCCTGAGCTTCGAGTGATGTTACAACGGCGTAGTCCGAATTTGGGCTTTCAGGTGTGGTTATGTTAAAAGTAGAATTTATTTTTGTTTTTGTAATTTGAATTGTAGATTCTAGAGACAAATCCGTTACTGCGTTTTCAACGATGTAATCTGTACTCGATGACAAACCTGCAAATTCAAAATTAGAACCGAGACTGTCTTGTGCAATGCTAATTGAATTCTGGAGGTCACCGTTAGCGTTCTTTAAAGCGAGATTTAATTGATAATTTTTGTTAGTATCGGATTGTGCGTATGCACTAAAATTAAAAACCAATTTGTTATAACGTTCTTGCAACAAATCGCGAAGGAATGTCGAATCCACGGCATCGAATTGATGTGTATAATCTTGTGTTTGCACAACAGTATCATTGAGCTCTATTGTCAAAGAATATGTCTGCCCAGATGTCATTCCAACATATGGAATTTCAATGTAGAATGTGCTTGTATCATCGTCAGTCGACAAGTTTCTCGCATAAGAATTTCCCTCTATAATCATTTCGAAATTGTCACCGTCTTGCGTGGAACCCGAAGATTTCGTAACTTGGAAAATTAGACTTCCGTGGTCTAATGATTGAATATGAGTTATCGAATATGTAGCTTGTGTGAACAAGGCTACAATTCAAGCAATTGCCATATCTTTATGGCAGGAAAGATTGACCAGTAAATTAACAGGTTGAGCAACAGCTCCTCCAAATAGTTACTTCAAGTTAGAACAGCCTCCAAATGGGCAATATTCAAGTCTTATACTTTCAAGGCGCGCAGTTCATATTCTCTAATCGATCTGTCCCATGTCGGCTGGCATATCATCATCTGCCACCTATACAAATCCTAATCAGAGAATCTGCATTTGGACAATCCTAATCAAGACAGTTGATTTCATTGTCCCTTGCTGATCTTTGCTTTCTTCCTACGAGGAGCCACGTCAAGCCCTTCTTCTTCATCACTGTCACTTCTTATGGAATACTTCAATTGAGTTATATACTCATGTGTCCAACATCTCGGATATTTCCTAGGTTGCCTCTTCGTCTCTTCAGACACCCCAGCCTTATTCTCACCCATTGAAGTCAATCCAGTATCTGACCCATAAGGTTTCTTCGGTGGTGCATGAACAGTCTCCACCACAGAGGCTGGGGCATCCTCAGATATGGCCTCAGACTTCTGCTCGGTAATAGGCTGATCATCGGGCTGAACAGGTGAGGTCGGGGAGGTGCCCTTTGGTACCCAGTGAAGTTCACCCTTCTCATCCATGATCAATTGCAGTCCCAGTCTCTTCAACCTTCGAGCTTCAGCTTGTTCTTCAGCATCGTCAGCTACCAAGTCATCGAACTCGCTGACGTCATCCTCGGTGTCATCATATTCAGGCGAAGTTGGCTCCCATTTCGGACTGGCAGTGTCCATGTCATATATGACACCCGCGTCATCTTTGTCATCCGAATCTGGTAGCTTCTCCTTACTGTTAGTGACACCTGCGTCATCATTGTCATCAGAATCTGGTAACTTCTCCTTACTCCAGGACACAGCGCCTGTACCCGAATCTTCACTGTTCGTAGACGCTGAGTGTGTAGGCTTACGCCCCTTGTAGGGAATTCCATGATATTCGTCATCGTCAATCACAATCGTCGGATTCCAGTACGCGATCCCAACGCGGCTGATCGGTAATGAGAATGGCGCTACCGGCGCCTTCAACTGAGTGGCGTCTTCTAGAAACCAGCCGCCGCCCCTATTACGCTCCCAGCGGCGTAGCGCACCAGAAGGGTGTACGATAATATGCTGCCAGCTATAATCAAGTCCAGGCTTTCGCTCCCCATAGTACGAAGTCAATGGCTCGGGAGTCCCCTTCCGAGCCCATTGCCATCTCACTGCCCCAGTATGCATAAATACAATATGCCAATCGAATGGCTTGGCCGGGCTATTGTTCCCTGGCACAACTCCTCCCCTCTTAGCTTGTTAGTACAAAGAGATGATAACTCAGAGTCATTTGTACAGCAGCTAAGATCCAGACACAGATCAGCCATGCGTATGGATGCGTGATATGCTTTTCTGATCGAACAGGTGCTCGAAGAGTTGACGAAGCAATCCAGCGGGCAGAGGGTATACAGCAGTGGAAACTCCCGCTCCTTGTTGCCCTGGATGAGGTCCCAGTTGAGCAGTTTCCGGATGTGATCCCAGAGTCTGTTGGTGAAGACAAGGAGTATCCATCGTGCAGTACCGTAGATCCACTGGAGGAGGCGACTGCGTCCAGATGCAAGTAGGCTTGCGATAGCCAGTACCATACATACAGTAAGAGCAATACAACGGGGTAGGTAGCCGGCGAACTACGGGTCGAAATCGCAGCGCAAAGGGAAACCTGCCCATCGGATTTTCCATAAACCAATGCTGGGGTTTGAGAAAGTCAAAAATTTGGAGCGTTCGGCGTACACAAGCATCAGCCTGTCGCAGTTGTCGCACCCCAGTGGTCTTAGCCTGACTGTATTCGGTGCACGGTGGACTAGCCCAGATGACGTCAAAGTAACCAGGTGCGTAACGCTTGAAGTCCCAGTCCTGAACCTTCTCAGCGTAGGTAGGTTGCCAGCGAGGATCATGATCGACGGTGACCACAGTGCTCTTCGGATAACATGACATGAAACTTCTCTCCACACTTCCTGTACCACTGAAAAGGACTAGTAGTCGCAACTCGCGTGTCGAGACCCCAGAGCCCAGAAGAGCTAGATGCGTCACAAAGGCGTCAGCGGAGCGACAGTATTGTTCCCAAGGTAGGCAGTTGTCCAGAGAAGTGAGTTTTCCTTCATCAGAGGTGTCCAGGAAAGTTAAAGCTCCGACGCGTTCCCGCCTTTGCTTCCGCTGCATTCTGACCTCCTGTAAGGCTTTTTCCCGGGCTTGTCCTTCTCGTGATAGTCTCAGTTGTTCGAACTCCGTGAGCTGTTCGAGTTCACCCCCGTAGTTCAACGACTCACGGGTCTTCCAGGAGTCATGAGCATTAGAGTACCCAGTCCAGCGAACCAGAAATTCTTCTACTTCCTTGCCTCCTTTCATAGGTTTCACTCTTCGAGCCAGAATCTTAGACACATGGGTCTGGGATTGTCCATCCACGAGAACCTTGGCAGGAGTAGGTATTTGTCGACGCAGCGCAAAGGCTTCATCCGCGGTGCGGTATTCCTTGAGGCGATGCTGCGCAAAAACATCGTGGATACGCCATTTAGGGGGTAACTTGAGCCGGTAAGCCACCGGAGCACCTCTGTCAATTTCGGGTAGCTCTCGCTGCTGGTCGCTGAAGAACCTCTCGGTGATGGGTAAGGGCCCGTGCCAGCGAGGTCCCAGCTTCCTGAAGGATTCGCGGTTCATGATATTTTCCGTGAGATGCTTGGCATCTACCCAGACCAAGTCTCCCAACTGAAAGGATTTGGCGGTGTGACGCTGGTCAAACTGATGTCGCTGGCGTTGCTGTGCCAGTTCTAGCTTAGTGCGGGCGTCCTCTAGTTGAGCCGCGAATTTACTAGCCATCTCGTGTGCCGTACCTTCTCCACCCTTACGCTTGGAGTGTTGTCCAGCAGCCGCTTGCAGGAACAAGTCCAGTTGCGACATAGGCGAGTGCCCCAAGACCAACTCAAACGGGGTAAAGCCGGTTACATCGCTCCGCGTATCGTTTATGGCGAACTCTACGTTGGCACACCACAAATCCCAGTCCTCTGGATTGCTGCCTACGAAGGACCTTAGCATGTCTTCTACCACGCGGTTGGTATGTTCAGCTTGTCCGTCCGAACGAGGGTTGTAAGGCGTGGTGGAGGCCACTTTAGTTCCCATAAGTCTCATCAATTCCTTCCACATAGCATCCTGAAAACGAGGGTCGCGGTCAGAGACAATCTTCATAGGGGTGCCATGTAGTTTCCAGATGTGGTCGAAGTAGATTCGAGCGATAACCTCAGAGGAGCTGTCCTGGAAGTTCAACGGGATGATGTGAACCATTTTGCTGAGCTTACATGTGAAAGTA
This sequence comes from Cymbomonas tetramitiformis, assembly GCA_001247695.2. Taxonomy (NCBI): domain Eukaryota; kingdom Viridiplantae; phylum Chlorophyta; class Pyramimonadophyceae; order Pyramimonadales; family Pyramimonadaceae; genus Cymbomonas; species Cymbomonas tetramitiformis. Next base: position 16,378 of record LGRX02026612.1, on the reverse strand, counting down.
GCAAAGGCATCGTGATTCCGCGCCGTGACTGGCAGTCCAGTAACAAAGTCCACACTGACCACTTGCCATAGTCGCGTAGGAATAGTGTGTGGGTTCAGCAATCCATCCGGGTAGGAATTTCTCGGTCGCACCGCTTGACAGATAGTGCAAGATGAAACCCAGCGTCCCACATCTTCTGCTGCCCCTTTCCACCAGAAGCGTCGCAGTACTCGTTCCAGAGTTTTGTCCCTGCCCGCGTGTCCAGCTGAAACGGATGCATGCGCCTCTTGCAGTACTACCTCACGGAGGGGTGAATCTTCTCCCAGTACCAACTGATAGCGCCCAGCGCTCACCCTCCACAACACATCTCCCACTACGCAGAAGTCACGAGTGCGTTGATGCGGAGCTTCTTGGATTTCCTTCCTTAAAGTCTGGAGGGGACCAGGTCGCCCATATTCCGCTTGCAGCGCTTTGAGGAACTGGCCTCCTGATATCTGCTGATGCAGGTCTCGAACGCTGGCCGCTTCTCCAGTACGCACGATAGGAGGGGGGGAACTCGTTTTCCTTTCCCGCTTGACACGCTGTCGAGCTGGCGGGGCGTACACCACTAGCAGGGGCCAAGGAAGATCCAGAAGGGCTCCATCCGGGGCGGCGAACATCTGCACAGGTTCTCCTTGAGCGTCATGGGTAGGAATAATGTACTCCACTCTCATTCCCGCAGATCTGAACAACTGCCGCCACTGTGGCATGCGAGATTGAAAGTCAGGAAGGACGAAGAGAGCTGAAGTATTCTCAGGGTCCAGACGCCATTCTTCCACATATTTCCTCAGTACGGCCTCGATGGTCAAATGGTTGGAGGAGAAGGGAGGATTACACCAGACGTTCAACCCTCGCCAGTTTTCCTTCAAGCAGTCCGTCCAGTAGCGGTTGACCTGACGATTCTTTCCTCCCAAGTCGCAACAGGCGTCCACCTCGAAGGGTCCATATTCTTGACTCAAGAAGTCGAACATGTCCGCCCGGAACTTCCAGTCCTGTCGATCGCTGGGCTCCAGGAGTCTGGTTGAAGCCTCGCTGCACTTCGGCGTTGCTGAGAAATCAACAGGGGTCTTCCTGGGAGAAGGGGGTGAGGATGCTGTCAGTTTGCCAGAGCGCGTCTGAACTGCCAGGGTGGCTTTCTCGTACCCAGTTTCGGCCAGCTGCAGGGTATGTAAGGCGTCCATCCAGAGTTGAGGGGAGTCCATCCAGGTGAGAGTCCCACTGTACGCGAGGACTGGTTCAGGCTCTTTGGTCTTGGCGCTGTTGGACTTGCGCTCCTTCAACTTGTTGGGATCTACCACTCCCAGGGGCGCGCGTCCTTGGCGGGACTCTTTACCAGCTGCAGGTCGAAACTTGCTGGCAGTGTCTGCGGCCGAGGGAGGTCGCTGCGGTTTCCCAGTAACCGGATGCACAAAGCCAGCTTCTACCAGTCCTTCTCTCGCGGAAATTTCCTTGTAGTCGGGTCGCCTGGACAGAGCGTCTGGAACCCAGAGTAGCGCCCCAGGGATGTATTCCATCTCGGGTACCCCTACCTCCACTAGATCCATGTACCATCGGGCTTGGCGTCGGCTGAGAGGTTGTCCGGGTGCCATTAACCAGACTAGGGGCTTGTGGTCACCCTGCAATTGGAACTCAGTCCAGATGAGGTAGTGTCGCCAAGTTTGCGTAGTGCAGTGATGGAGAGCGCAGAGTTCTCTTTCGCCAGCATGGTAGTTCTGCTCGGCTCCATTAAACTGTCTGCTCTCAAAGGCGATAGGTTGCAATCCATTTCCTACGTCTTGCATCAGTACTCCCCCTAGTGCCACTCCACTGGCGTCAGTTTGTACCACGAAAGGATGCCGTCCTTCGGCCGCCGCTTTCATATCGGGTAGCGCCAGAGTGGGGAAGAACATAGCGCCTTCTTAATCTCCTCGAAGGCCCAACGCTGCATGGGTCCCCATAGCCAAGCGACATCCCCTTTGGTGAGCTGAGTCAAGGGTTGTGCTACTTCAGAGAAGCCCAGCATGTACCGCCGGTAGTACCCAGCCAACCCCAAAAATTGGCGCACATGCGTGGCGTTTTCCAGAGCGGGCCAGTCCCTGATGGCGGCCAGCTTGTCATGTTGAGGTTGACTTCCTTCCCGTGAGATCACGTGCCCCAGAAAGCGTATCTGGGTCTGCAATAGTTGACACTTAGACTCTTTGAGGTAGATACCCTGGTTCTCACAGACTTCGAGAAATTGCTGGAGATGGGAAAGATGCTCCTCCAAGGTGTTGCTGAAGAGGATACAATCGTCCAGGAATATTCTTACAAAAGGAAGATGTCCCAGAGCGCGCTGCATGCGTCTCTGATAGCAGGAAGGACTGTTGGTCAACCCCATGGGCATCACCAACCACTCATACGAGCCATAGGGAGAAGTGAACGCCGTCTTTTCCACATCCTCAGACGCCATAGCCATCTGCCAGAATCCATCGACCGCATCGAAGGAGGAGAAGTACTTGGCCCCATGCATGGAGTCGAACAACTGCTGAATGTCGGGAAGTGGATATTTGTCCTTGACAGTCAGGCTGTTGATGGCTCGGAAGTCGCAGACCATTCTGAGTACTTCAGGTTTCCCAGGCTTGGGAACCATCAGCACTGGTGCAGCGAACGGACTTGAGGAAGGTCTGATGTAGCCCTTGCTCAGGAGTTCATCCAGGCGTTCTCGCAATTGAGTCAGCTCCACCATGGACATCTTGTAGGGCCTCTTAGCGGGCGCGATGCCATTCCATCCCTCTTGCAGTCTCACGTGGGCCACTTCATCTTTTCGCAGGGCGTCAAAGTTGGGCAGCGCTTCGCGAATTACTCGAGGTGAAAAGGACTCGATCAGCTTCTGAAACTTCTTTCTCCACTCGGGGGAGATTGAAGGGTCCTCCAAATTCTCGCTGGTGGCCACCGCTGATAACATCGAAGTCCCTACCAGAGGTGTCGCATAGGCCACTAAGATGTCGTGGGGTGTCGCGGCACTGTCCATTCCCGCATATCTGCGCCGATAGGCTTTGATCTCCTTGGTCGCTTGAGCCGCTGATAACATTACCATCGGTTCCAGAGCCATCGCGGTTCTCTCGCCTTTGCGTGTAGAGCTACGCCCTGGCGAACATCCCCGTATCCGCACGGATTTGCCATGCTGGCGAAACTTGACTGATCCCCACCCATCATAGTCCAGCGTGACCGGCGAGAGGTGTCTCAACCACCTTCCTCCGAGTACAATGTCCACCTTGATGCCCAAAGGAAGTACTCGCATCTTGATGACCTCGGAGTAAGTCCCCTCGGAAGTCTCGGCGGTCAGCTTGCCGTAAGCGACTTGCGCAGAGGTCTGCACTGACCCATCCGCGAGGGTAACGTTCAGCGGCATCCCATTAGCGCGAACTGTGAGGTTCAATCTCTTGACGCACTCACTGGAGATAAATTCATCCTAGGCACCCGAATCCACCAGCACGCGCACTCGCTGTCCCTTCAGCAAGGCCCAGAACACCAATAGCAGCGTTCCCTCTTTGTCCCGAATCGCAGTCAGCTGACTGTCCTGGTTCCACATTACTTGACCATCGCGTCACAGATGGCTGCTCGCACTGGGTGATGCAAAGGTACGCGCTGCTTAGACCGGATAGGTCTTGTGCGCGGTGGTGCAGGCTGCGAACGAGGATCCGGACCAAAGTACCATCCACCTTCCAGGTCGCGATCTGCTTGTAGCTGCCGCTCCTTAGCGCGTCGCTCTTGTCCCTGAGCGCGTCGTCTGGCGCGGCTCTGCGTGCGGCTTTCCAGAGGGTAAGAGCGAAGAGGTTGGATGGACATCTTCTCCTCCTCTTCCTCCCCAGCGCTGTCTTCTGGTTCGGACTTTTGAGTGAACGAGGGGGGTTCTTCTTCCCGCGGTGCCGCCTGGGCGTTGGTGACGTTCGCTGGTGCTGCCACTGCTTCATTACCTTCCAGGATCGGCCGCAGACGATGGCGTTGCTGTTTCTGAATGGTCAGTAGCAGTTCCAGGTGGGTTTCCTCCTGGATGGTTTTCAGGGGAGTCGGCTCCACTCCTTCTGTCACCGTTGTCAGCACACTTGGATTGTTCTCCGATCTGGCGGCGGCCAGCTGTCGCTCCATCAACTGCTGCGTGAAGTTGAGCGACCGCTGGGAGTCCTCGAGGTCAGAAATGTCCCCAGAAGTTGCGGGCTGAGAACTGGATGGAGATAAGGTCAAATCCAGAGTTGTCGCGGGATTCGCATCTGATGGTTCCGCTGAGTCCAGGGAGAGTGAATCACCACTTGCTGTTGAGGGTAGAGCCAGGTGAGCAGCCTCCTCCGCCGCTTCCCTTTCTCGCTGGTTCCATTGGTGCACCCTGTATAGACTGCACCATGCGTCTGGAATTCCTACATCTCCACCAGAACCTGGGATAGTACCGCACTCGGTCTCCAAAGATAGCTGAACTGCTCCTTCGGTTATCGTTAGGTCAGGGGTGACCTTCCCATGCCATCTGTACCAGCGGCGGCGATATCTGCGCCACCCTTCTGGTACCCATGCATTTCTCCATTTCTCATTCTCCTTTACCAGCGCTGCCGCGGCCATGTGCTCCGGGTGCGTCATCTCTCTCCAAGCACGCGTGCGATCCGCCAGTGACTCTGCTCGAAGTCCTGGTGGTTCATCTCCCAGCCTCGTAACCTCTGCCTCATGCTGCAGTCGGTCTCGTACCGTCTTCGGAGTTCTGCTGCGAGGTTTTCCAGTGCGCTTGCGCGCTGCACTCGTAGTGCTCTCTGCGCTTAAGGACGCCCTCTCTGCCAAGGCTGGACACGCTGCTGGTCGAGACGTCGAAGGAAACACCTCAGGTCGAAGTTTAAAAGGTGGGGGTTCTGAAGCTGGGCCAGTTTTTGAAGTTCCACCCCCTTCCTCCCCACTGTCGTCCAGAGGGTGTGAAACCGCGGGTAGCGTTACATCCTGAATCCGCTGTCTCAAGGCTCGCATACGCTCCACCGGAGCTTTTCTCGGTACCCGCGGTCGAGGAGTGTTCCGCCAGGGGGTGCTGAGTGGGTTGAAGGTCCACTGGGTCTCCTCTTCCCGACCATCATCCTTATCCAGTGCTGCCAGTACTGATGCCTCAGGGTTAGGGTTAGGGTTAGGGTTAGGGTTAGGGTCTGTGGGGTCAACGCGGGGCGTTTCGCCACGCTCGCGTTGTGGAGCCCGACGGCGATCACCAGTTCCAAGGGAGCGATCTACACTGAACATAACGGGAGGCTTGGAGCGCTCAGGCGACGAAGTGGGTGACCTTCGTGGCGACCGCTGATGGCGCCGGGACACCAAGTGATGTTCTCGCCGGCCCTGCTCAGTGGAAAGGTTCGCTGTGTAAACAGCGGTACTGGTCAACGAGGGTTCATCCCGTAGGGTTCTGGTTCTGTCGAGATGGCGTTGTCGCCTCTGATCGGCAGACCAGGTGAATCCGTACCCTCGAGCGGCCAGAGGGTTGGGGGGTGGCGGAGGCTCTTCCTGGATATTCCCCCGGTTGTGGGCGAAGGCTGTACTCCTTGCCCAGGGGCGGTTACCCATACCGCCCTGTCGCCGGCGTCCCGCCGGCAGGAAGACACTCAGTCCTCCTCTTCCGCAGATTGCTGACCCGAGGAGGACGCTGCGGCCGATTCCTCGTTCTGAAAATACTCCAGCGCTTCCGCTTCCTCTTCCAAATCCTCCCATTCTGTTTCCAGCGCTGCGATATGAGATTCATTTGCAGCGCGGCGGCGTGCCAAACGAGCTGGGGCGTCAGCAATCCAGGCTCGTTTCTTGGCCTCGTCGGGACAGTTAGCCCATAAATGGGAGTCAGAGTTGCAGACGTAACATCGGCGTGGCGGCCTGGTCAATCCCGCCGGGCTGGGCGGCACGGCGTGCTGCACCCTGAGGTCGGCGGGGTCGGGGTCAGTAGCATCTTCCTCCCCAGCGTCCTGCACGGCGTTAAGTCTGGAGGACGAGCGACCATTCCTCCAGGCAGGACTTCGGTTCGCAGGTGCTGAGACGGGAGAGGTTCGTGCTGCGGTCAGAGCTTCACTGCGCTCCAATTTGGTGGCCACAGTGATGATATGCTGCAGCGCGGTGGATCCGGGATGATTGCTTTCCCAATCCGCTGGACTTTGCAGATCCAACCGATCCTCAATAAGGCGATCCATGACAGCTTGCTTCAGTCGCAGTCCAGACCAGAACTGATATAATAGCTGCTGTTGGCTGATGGCGTGGCAGTTGGGCATGGCGTCTGCCAATAACTGGACTACCTCGTGCCAGGATACCAGACGAGTAGCGAACAAACGCGCAGTCTCTTCTCGTCGCTGCGCCATGCGCATCACTGTCCCCGCTAGTCCTACCAGCGCGATGTCATCCAGTACGCTCCTGGCTACGTCGGCCAGGAAAGGCGCCAAAGTGGCGTAACGCCGGTTCCAGGCCTCCGAGTTCATCATTCCACCTTGCTTGAGAAAAGTTAGGGATCGCGGCTGTAGTTTGCGTTGAGCCACTTCCTTCAAGATCTCCGGCATGGTGATCATGGTTAGGTCTAGGCGATAAGCACTCATGCGACCCAGGGCGAAGGTGACTACGCCCATTGACAGAAAATTGACCAGCGCTTCAGAAAAAGGTGGAAGCGCGGCAATATCTGCGTCAGTGGTGATTAGGTCAGCGGAGGAGGGGTACATAGGAATGTCTCTGATCAGCTTGAGCACATCAGCCACTGTCTTGGATTCTCGGTAGACATCACTTGGGGAAGCCGCTCCCATAAGATCGTGGTGCCCTGGGAATTGAGAAAGGCGCTGGTCTACTGGCAGGAGTCCCGGGGCCGCTGGCAAGGAATTTCCAGGCGATCTGTACTCTGCTGCGCTGGGAACACCAGAGGGAAACCGATTGACGCCCAGTCTAGCCGGGACTGTGGCGGGAGTTGGTTGGTTGCCAGCCGCCATTCCTCTAAACAAGTACGCCTCGGAAGATGAAAATGCTGCCCAAATTTGGAGTCCCAGGGGGTCAAATTCTGTCAGCTCGGACTCTAAGGCATTTTCCGCGATGGTTACCCATGAGTACAAGGGCAGGCGTCTCTGCTGAGTTCCAGTACGGCTTTCCGCGCAACGCCGCGCTTCATCCACTTGCGTTTTCTCCACTTCCAGAGTGAAAGCGTCACTGTCCTCAATCTCAGTCAGGCGCACAGGAGTATGCACTGACCCATGCTGCGCCAGGTCTTGGATGTCCACTCCGATGTGCCGCATAGTCATCCAAATCCGATTGGTATCGGTTATGAAGTGACTGGCGCTTCCAGGCATGGTTGGCAGTCGGTAAGAGTATTGTGCCTCAGCGCCGTGGCTGACAGTAACTGCGGAGGAAGAGGACAGGTGATTTCTCAACCAGAAGGAGGCTCCTTCTAAAGTCCATAACAACACGTCTAGACGCCGGTGTCGTGGTTCACCATTGTCTGAAGGCGGGGGCGAGTTTCCTGGTGACGGTTGATCAGGCTCAGCGGAGTCAGAGGGCGATGAGCCGGTAGCCGGTGGATCTGGCTGAAATGGTGCCGGCGCCGGATGAGCCGGTGCCGGAGCCGGTTGAGCCGGTGCTGGAGCCGGTTGAGCCGGTGCGGGAACCGGTTGAGCCGGTGCTGGTACCAGCCAGGGACCTGATCCAGCTGCTGGCGCCGGTGCACCTGGTAAACCGCTCGCCCATCCTAAGGTGTGCTGGTAGGGCGTCATAGGTGGAGCGCCCACTGCTGGTAGAACTGAAGTCAGATGTGGATAGTGTTGGAGCACTTGCTGATGCAGATTTTGCATGTACTCTGATACCTCTAACATCATCTGATTCTGCATTAGGGATTGATGCTGAGAGTTCAGTGCGGGGACAGAGGCATCTGAGGGCGTTCTGGCTGAGGCGGGGTCAGAGAAGAGTGCTCTGCGCTGTTCTGCCAGGCGCTGCTGGTTCTGTTCCCATCTCTGATGGCGCCTCTCCCGGCGAGAAAGCTGGTTCACTGAGTCTGAGTTCAGAGGTAAGTTTCTGACTGGAATTCTGCTGAGGACATCTGCTTGAGAAGGGGGTTCGATGACTGGTAGGTTGCGGTTAAGATGCGGCTGGTAGGCTGCGAGTCCAATGCTACGCCTGAGTGCGAGGTCTGCGTAACTGACTGAGCTGACTGGCTGCTCCGTAGTTGTTGAGGTCAGCGAGGTAGTCAAAGGTCTGGACTCGCGGTTCAACAGGGACTCGGGCATATCCGTAGTTGTTGAGGTCAGCGAGGTAGTCAAAGGTCTGGACTCGCGGTTCAACAGGGACTCGGGCATATCCGTAGTTGTTGAGGTCAGCGAGGTAGTCAAAGGTCTGGACTCGCAGTTCAACAGGGACTCGAGCATATCCGTAACCGTAGCCGCCTCCGTAGTCGCCTGAGTCAGTGAGGGCGTCAGTGAAGTTGCCTCGCTGTCTATCTCGGACTCGAAAGTCACCGATAACCTTGCCATAGAGTCACCGATCACCTTAGGTTCCGTAACGGTATCGGTAATCGGTGAGGTCAGCGAATGCCCAGAACATGCTATGCTTATGTGGCGTGGGCCACCTGTCAAGCCGGAGCCACCTGTCCTCCCCGCTGCCCCCACCTCCCCGTTGCTTGTTGAGGAGGGAGTTGGATGCATTGAGTGTGCCATGAGTTCGCCAGCAATGCTTTGGTGCGTGTCCTCTGACCTCCCCGCTGCCCCCACACCCCCTTGGTTAGGGCGCGGAGTCCAGGCGAGATTCTCACCCGGCTGCTGGCGCTTTCGCCAGTTGGCCACATCAGAGCGGGAAGGAAATTGACGAAGTCCTGGTTTCTGCTCATTCGCCTCATTCTGCATGTCCTGCTCACATGCTGCAATTTTGACCTCGGTCATTTCGCGCACGGCGATCGGGTCGCGAGGTGGTCGGTCAGCCGGTAGAGGTTGTCCCACAGAGGCTGCTCCCGCGGACTCAGCCTGAAGCGCGTTCTCGCTGAATGGCGTGGGCAGCTGGCCGTGCGGGGAGGTCATCACCGTAGCTCCAGACCAAGTGTGTGGAGTCCTGTAGGGGTTCAAAGGACTTCGCGGTCTTGGAGCTGGAGGACTCATGTCGCGCGTCCGTGGTGGGCTCCTGCAGCGCGGCGGTGGCGGGGTCCGGTCTCGAGTCCGAGGCGGGCTTCGCTGGCGCGGAGCTGGAGGGCTCAGGTCGCGGCTTCCTGGCAATCGCAGGATGCCAGGGGAAGGAGAGGTCAAGTTGACATACCGCTGGGGAGTCGCCCTCATGTTTCGCCCTGCACCAGGGGTGTCAACAGTCAGCACCCTTGGTGACGCCGCTCTTGCATGACGCAGGGGCGGATTAGGGCGCGGTTTAGGTACCGTTACAGCCTCCTCCAGGGAAGGTGTCACACAAGCGGTTCCAGAGTCCAGAGCCAGAGGAGTCACGCTGTTAAACTCAGGAGCATCAGCTGACAGGGTCGACTTCTTCTTGGGTATCTGGAAGCTTGGCGCACCTGCTGCTGTCGCAGCCTGTGGCGGCTGACCCGGAGAGGGCGCCTTGTAGGTGCCCTTCGCCCCCTTGCCAGTGGTTCCAGTGGCTGCAGCACCTCTCGTGCTGCGCTGGCTGGCCTGTCGTCCCCTTGTACGCCTAGGAGTCGACGTAGGCGACGTTGGAGGTGAGCGTCCCGTGTTAGCGTTTTGCATCATGTCGAAATTAAGAGTGACAAAGTGCAAATCTGACCGTTGGGGAAGTCAAATCTGTCCAATTTGGCAAATCCCCCCAGAACACTCAGAAAAATATTTCCTTGTAGCAGTGGAAGTCGTGGTGAATAACGAAATATGCTTTCCAGAGTGAAATGCAGTTTTTGGTGGCCAAATTTCAAAAATGGAGTGTCGATCGGCAGTTTGGCTAATTTCTTCTTGGCGGCCATCCCGGAGCAATCCAGACTAATTGGCCAGGTCCCAGTATTGGAGACTATTTTTTTCCTTTAAAGAATATAGAAAAAATGGAAAACTATCCTTCTGGGCTCCCGTTTCCTTCTATGTAGTCTGATGGGCTCAAATTTGTCTAATTTTTGCTCTGCCGTGCCGGTTGGCCATCCGAATTTAAAATGTAGCGATCTATGAGGACCCAGGTCTCGGGGCCAGGTTCCAAACGACAAAAAACTATCAAGAAACGTCTAGAATTTTTGTGCCTACGTTAAAACTGTCTCCGAGGTCCTCTTTTTCTCAATCTGACCACTGGTCCACTTTTCACTCTCCGTTCGGGTCAATCTGGCTGTTAATCCCGGTAGATCTGAGTTGCTGGCGGCTTCTTTTCCCACTTTCTGACCACTTTGCAGCATAACAGTTTTGAAAAATCGCCTGTTTGCATGCAGGGTGAAAGTCAGGGGGCAAAAAGGGCGCAGAGCAATACCACTTCCAAGTGAAGACTTCTTGAGCACGTGACTGTATCCGAGCCGGAGCTCAAGGGTCAGTCAGAGGTAAATCTGCTTCAATCTTGGGGCACAGGTCCGTAGTCGGCAATTTTGCAGTGTACAAAATTGCAATGTTCTAGATAAACAGTTGAACAAGGCTACAATTCAAGCAATTGCAATATCTTTATGGCAGGAAAGATTGACCAGTAAATTAACAGGTTGAGCAACAGCTCCTCCAAATAGTTACTTCAAGTTAGAACAGCCTCCAAATGGGCAATATTCAAGTCTTATACTTTCAAGGCGCGCAGTTCATATTCTCTAATCGATCTGTCCCATGTCGGCTGGCATATCATCATCTGCCACCTATACAAATCCTAATCAGAGAATCTGCATTTGGACAATCCTAATCAAGACAGTTGATTTCATTGTCCCTTGCTGATCTTTGCTTTCTTCCTACGAGGAGCCACGTCAAGCCCTTCTTCTTCATCACTGTCACTTCTTATGGAATACTTCAATTGAGTTATATACTCATGTGTCCAACATCTCGGATATTTCCTAGGTTGCCTCTTCGTCTCTTCAGACACCCCAGCCTTATTCTCACCCATTGAAGTCAATCCAGTATCTGACCCATAAGGTTTCTTCGGTGGTGCATGAACAGTCTCCACCACAGAGGCTGGGGCATCCTCAGATATGGCCTCAGACTTCTGCTCGGTAATAGGCTGATCATCGGGCTGAACAGGTGAGGTCGGGGAGGTGCCCTTTGGTACCCAGTGAAGTTCACCCTTCTCATCCATGATCAATTGCAGTCCCAGTCTCTTCAACCTTCGAGCTTCAGCTTGTTCTTCAGCATCGTCAGCTACCAAGTCATCGAACTCGCTGACGTCATCCTCGGTGTCATCATATTCGGGCGAAGTTGGCTCCCATTTCGGACTGGCAGTGTCCATGTCATATATGACACCCGCGTCATCTTTGTCATCCGAATCTGGTAGCTTCTCCTTACTGTTAGTGACACCTGCGTCATCATTGTCATCAGAATCTGGTAACTTCTCCTTACTCCAGGACACAGCGCCTGTACCCGAATCTTCACTGTTCGTAGACGCTGAGTGTGTAGGCTTACGCCCCTTGTAGGGAATTCCATGATATTCGTCATCGTCAATCACAATCGTCGGATTCCAGTACGCGATCCCAACGCGGCTGATCGGTAATGAGAATGGCGCTACCGGCGCCTTCAACTGAGTGGCGTCTTCTAGAAACCAGCCGCCGCCCCTATTACGCTCCCAGCGGCGTAGCGCACCAGAAGGGTGTACGATAATATGCTGCCAGCTATAATCAAGTCCAGGCTTTCGCTCCCCATAGTACGAAGTCAATGGCTCGGGAGTCCCCTTCCGAGCCCATTGCCATCTCACTGCCCCAGTATGCATAAATACAATATGCCAATCGAATGGCTTGGCCGGGCTATTGTTCCCTGGCACATTGTGAGGTCGAATTTTGGGTTGTGAATGTAACTTGGGAATCGATAACCACAATTTCACCCGTTAAGATATTTGTAACAGTACTTCGCAACTTATAACTTGTATTTGGAACCAATCCTGTAAGAGTTCCGTTAATGGTATTGAAATCGGTTGCATTTGTAATATTTTAAAAAGTTAATGAAGACATTTGTATACTATAATGATATATTTTTTTTCTTCAAGTTATCGTAAATTGATCGATGTATGTATATGTATTACAATGTTGTAGTAAACGGATGTAGTATTATCATTTGAATCTTATTCTCGTTAAAGATGTTGTAAAATGATGCGTCTCTTGCCAATATTTGCAAATAATATTGTGTACCTTCTTGTAGATTTGAAATTGTTCCTTGTAGATTGTATGTACTGCTACCCGTATTATTGTAAAAATTAAATTGATCTAACACAGGACCTTGGTTCGCATCGTGGTCTGATTTTAGGTATAGATACACATTAAAATCGATAACAATAGCGTCGGTTGTGGAAATCGTGATATCGAATTGATATGTTGAACCGCTTATAATTTCATTTAGTGTTTGGATTGACATCGGATGATAATACCAATTTACATTTTCCTTGGTTGTGCGTAGTCTTCCATTTACATAATATAGTAATGAATTTCCGAATGAGTCATTAAGAATAGAAGCTCTTGAGATGTTCATATTGAAACCGTTATCAAGATCTGATTGCGTCAATGTTTTTATGTCACTCTGGGTTTCATCGTTCGCAGCATTTTGTAATTTGATTTGAAATGTATCGTCTGAGTACAAACCCACTGCATTTGTAAATAAAATTTTGATAATTTCATTAAAGGCCTCAAGGCTCGTAACAATGGCATAATCGGAATTTGGGCTGGGGTATTCGAATAACATTTCTTTGATAACAACTTCTTGAGTCACATCGTTGGTGATAGTACTGCGAAGCTTATATGTATTAATACCACCGTTATAATTATTATGGTACAATGTTATCGTTCCATCGCTATCAGGCATAAAATAATCAATTCCGTCTATTGTATGTATATGACTTGAATTGAAAGGACTCGCATTATTAGCTGAAGATTCCGTATAATATAATGGGTACGTTTGATTTATGTGAAAGGGTTCCAATTTGTCAAACTTCCTGTAAATGAAAAATTTGAGTTTGTTATATTATTGATCGTTAAAGACATCTATTTACAATATACTTAGATTATATTTCAACCAATTCTACATTGACCATATATTTAGACAAATTGTTTGTTTCAAGGTCGTCAAAATTATTCAAATTGATAACTACAGAATTTGTACTAATATTTTCAGGAATGACTTCAATAGAAAACTCATCTTCGTGAATCAGGTTTCTTCTTTGATATCTAGGAACCCCGAATAATGTAGGCGGATTTGATTGCCGACGTGCTTTATAAATCATTGACATTTACTTTAATACAATATTTTATTTGGTAGACTATGTATATGTTTTGTATCAAAATATCAGTATTTCTTTGTAGTAAAATCGAGATGTCCTAAACCACTAATCGGATCGTAAACATTCAGTTCTTCTTCGTGTTTCGCACAAGTTGAAAACATACAGCCTATATTATATTTTAATTGATTTTCTATTGAAGTCATTCCTGAAAATATCAGTACAAATTCTGTAGTTATCAATTTGAATAATTTTGACGACCTTGAAACAAACAATTTGTCTAAATATATGGTCAATGTACAATTGATTGAAATATAATCTACGTATATTGTAAATAGATGTCTTTAACGATCAATAATATAACAAACTCAAATTTTTCATTTACAGGAAGTTTGACAAATTGGTTACCTGAACCATTTCATTTGAATAATACATACCCGTTGTATTATACACAATCCGCAGCTAATAATGCAAGTCCTATGAATTCAAGCCATACACATACAATAAATGGTATTGATTATTTTATGCCAAATTCAGACGGTTCTTTTACATTGTATCATAATAATTATAATGCAGGTAGTTCGACATATAAACTTCGCAGTACTATCACCAACGATGTGACTCGAGAAGTTGTTATTAAAGAATTGATATTCGAATATCCCACATTATATATTTCAAATATGGACGTCTCATATAATTTCTCACCAGGTATTCCTGGTTATACTACGGATGGTTATACGATTACATCAACTGTAAATTCAATCGTTATAAACAAACCAAATAAATTATATACATTACGAATAAATCTATCAATAAGTAATGTCGAATTTACTTTGTATAATGAATTAAATACTAATGATCAAGTACCTTTTTTGTTCGAGGTCCAACATCGAGATTTCCAACAAGGTAATACTTATCAAATATCGTATATATTTATTAACAATTCAAATACAAATGATATATTCACATACATCGCATTTTTTACGATAACTTGAAGAAAAAAAATATATCATTATAGTATATAAACAAATGTCTTCATTAATTTCAAAATATTACAAATGCAACTGATTTCAATACAATTAATGGATCTGTTACGGGGCTTTCACCAAACACGACTTATAAGTTGAGATCTACGATTACGAATGTTTATACAAATGAAACTATCGTTATTGACTCAACTGCTACATTTACTACACAAAATTCGACCTCACAAGCTACATATTCGATAACACATGTCCAATCTCTTGATCACGGAAGTCTAATTTTCCAAGTTACGAAATCTTCGGGTTCCACGCAAGACGGCGACAATTTCGAAATGATTATAGAGGGAAATTCGTATGCGAGAACCTTGTCGACTGACGATGATACAAGCACATTCTACATTGAAATTCCATATGCTGGATTGACTTCTGGGCAGACGTATTCTTTGACAATAGATCTCAATGGTACTATTGTTCAAACGCAAGATTACACACATCAATTCGATACCGCGCCCCCTGAGCAGAGAGCCCCGGGGCGCATACCCCGAGCAGCGAGCCCCGGGGCGTGCTCCCTGAGTAGCGAGCACCGGGGCGCATACCCCGAGCGGCGAGCCCCGGGGCACATACCCCGAGCTGCGAGCCCCGGGGCGCGCTTCCTGAGCTGCGAGCCCCGGGGCGCATACCCCGAGCAGCGAGCCCCGGGGCGCATACCCCGAGCAGCGAGCCCCGGGGCGCGCTTCCTGAGCTGCGAGCCCCGGGGCACATACCCCGAGCTGCGAGCCCCGGGGCGCATACCCCGAGCTGCGAGCCCCGGGGCGCATACCCCGAGCTGCGAGCCCCGGGGCGCGCTTCCTGAGCTGCGAGCCCCGGGGCGCATACCCCGAGCTGCGAGCCCCGGGGCGCGCTTCCTGAGCAGCGAGCCCCGGGGCGCATACCCCGAGCAGCGAGCCCCGGGGCACATACCCCGAGCTGCGAGCCCCGGGGCGCATACCCCGAGCAGAGAGCCCCGGGGCGCATACCTCGAGCAGAGAGCCCCGGGGCGCATACCCCGAGCTGCGAGCCCCGGGGCGCATACCCCGTGCAGCGAGCCCCGGGGCGCATACCCCGAGCTGCGAGCCCCGGGGCGCATACCCCGAGCAGCGAGCCCCGGGGCGCATACCCCGAGCAGCGAGCCCCGGGGCGCGCTTCCTGAGCTGCGAGCCCCGGGGCACATACCCCGAGCTGCGAGCCCCGGGGCGCATACCCCGAGCTGCGAGCCCCGGGGCGCATACCCCGAGCTGCGAGCCCCGGGGCGCGCTTCCTGAGCTGCGAGCCCCGGGGCGCATACCCCGAGCTGCGAGCCCCGGGGCGCGCTTCCTGAGCAGCGAGCCCCGGGGCGCATACCCCGAGCAGCGAGCCCCGGGGCGCATACCCCGAGCTGCGAGCCCCGGGGCGCGCCCCCTGAGCAGCGAGCCCCGGGGCGCATACCCCGAGCAGCGAGACCCGGGGCGCATACCCCTGAGCAGAGAGCCCCGGGGCGCATACCCCGAGCTGCGAGCCCCGGGGCGCATACCCCGAGCAGCGAGCCCCGGGGCGCATACCCCGAGCAGCGAGCCCCGGGGCGC
This sequence comes from Cymbomonas tetramitiformis, assembly GCA_001247695.2. Lineage (NCBI taxonomy): Eukaryota > Viridiplantae > Chlorophyta > Pyramimonadophyceae > Pyramimonadales > Pyramimonadaceae > Cymbomonas > Cymbomonas tetramitiformis. The sequence continues at coordinate 483 of LGRX02026612.1, read as the reverse complement.
ATACCCCGAGCGGCGAGCCCCGGGGCGCGCTTCCTGAGCTGCGAGCCCCGGGGCGCATACCCCGAGCTGCGAGCCCCGGGGCGCATACCCCGAGCAGCGATCCCCGGGGCGCATACCCCGAGCAGAGAGCCCCGGGGCGCGCATACCCCGAGCAGCGAGCCCCGGGGCACATACCCCGAGCGGCGAGCCCCGGGGCGCATACCCCGAGCAGCGAGCCCCGGGGCGCGCCCCCTGAGCAGAGAGCCCCGGGGCGCATACCCCGAGCAGCGAGCCCCGGGGCGCATACCCCGAGCAGCGAGCCCCGGAGCGCGCCCCCTGAGCTGCGAGCCCCGGGGCGCGCTTCCTGAGCTGCGAGCCCCGGGGCGCATACCCCGAGCAGAGAGCCCCGGAGCGCGCTTCCTGAGCTGCGAGCCCCGGGGCGCATACCCCGAGCGGCGAGCGCCGGGGCGCATATCTCGAGCAGCGAGCCCCGGGGCGCATACC